>VOQK01013931.1:1365-14243 GCA_015052645.1 Benitochromis conjunctus
TTTTTAAAAAATAAAAAAAAAAGAAAAAAAAAAAAAAAAAAAAGACCTCTGTGCTCACAATCAGAGCAGTGTACCTGAGAGGGCCATTTTATATTAAATCCACTCTCTTGGATCCAATAGTAGAAAAAAACCCAGTCTGAAAGTGAGTATTTGGCTCACTTGCGCATACACTGGCTTCAATATTTGAACTCTGGCCATGATTAATAGGAGCACCTACCATTATATAGGGCAGAAATAGAGGGGAAAACATAATAGCTCCACTTGAAGTTCTCACTTTAGTTTCTCAACTCTAAACTGTCTTTTTATTCTATTTCTGCAACATCAAAACACAGTACAGAGTATATAAACCAAGCACATCTCAAACCTCCCCTACGTCACCATTAGAGTACCAGATGAAGGATATAAACATAGTCAGACGCCATCGAGTAATATATAAAAATAAGTGGTCATTTTGTTGCAAACCTCAGGTACAATAATGACATTGCGTTGCGTGTTAATAATAGCAGCTGCAATAACTTCAACAAAAGATATAAATGTTTGCCAGGTACGATATAATTTCCCAACAGATCGTCTAATGGTGAATCTGATCTTTTCTAAATGAATATGACACACAACGTCTCCAATGGCCAAATGTTAGAGACAAAGAGTCCTTTCATCTAGAAAGACAACAGAGAAGAAATCACGTTCACATTACGCTCACACTAAGAGAGATATATGGGATCTATGTTTTGTACATAGCCATAACAGATGTCACAGTGCAGCCCTAGCCCGTCTGCACTGGTCACATGTCCAGGTCTATCTGGATTTCTAATAACCTGTCCTTGGACCAATGAAGACTGTGTGCAACCTTAAACTCCATTACCCCGTGTCAAAGGCATGCTGGAGCCGTATATATCCTCTTTATGACTTTTTGCCAAATTGAATGTGGGATGTTTTCTCCAGTTTCCCCATTTCATTTTAAGATACACCACACTGGTGAGCTGTGGTACTGAATAAACTATACATACTGCTCAAGATCTGCTTGGAGTCTATCTGGCCTTTAAAAATCAGATCTATAACTGACATCTGAGG
This sequence comes from Benitochromis conjunctus, assembly GCA_015052645.1. Lineage (NCBI taxonomy): Eukaryota > Metazoa > Chordata > Actinopteri > Cichliformes > Cichlidae > Benitochromis > Benitochromis conjunctus. The sequence continues at coordinate 2,437 of VOQK01013931.1, forward strand.
ACATAAAGGGAATCAATCTGAATTAGATGAAACAACTCTAAAACATTTTAACCCGACTTCATCTGGACAGCTGCTTTCTGTGGCGCTGAACACTTCTGCTACACTCACTCTGGCTACATGTCACTGCCTATCCCCTCATACAGATGGAGGTGGAGCTGGAAGGTGTACAGGGACCATCTCATGCTACCAGTAGTGACAAGAAAATTAGTAAGGAGGTAAAAGGAAATGGATTCATGGTTGGGCCTCACTTTTATTTGCAGCAAAGCAGCTGAAATGGACTCAAAATGGTTTCTGCTTCCTAACTGGATAGAGTGACATCTCGGAAGTTTAACCAATTTTGTGTTATACTCTGTCAATCGAGTATTTCCTTTATTTATTTTAAGCAGTATGCATCGTGGGACTGTGGTTTAGACCTGTGGTTTTTAGTTAGAATTATTACTTTAGTCTCTGTTCAGTCCCTGATGATTTATCTTGAGTTATCTTCGTAAGCTTCACATTCTTTTATTTCATGTTTTAGTTATAGTTTATGTTAGTCACCCTTTGTATTCCCTGTGTCTGTTAAGCCTGCGTTTCTGTGTTTGATGTCCAATCTTTACTCACTTCCTGTTTTATTTTGATAGTCTCATCTTGTGCGCGCTGTTTTTGTTTTGCTTCCCTTATCCAGTCTTCTGTGAATGGTTTCAGCCCTGGTGTTTGCCCAATCATCTTGTGTGTATTTATAGTCTTTGTCGTGTTTTTGATTTGGTGGATTTGTTGTTTTTCACTTCTGAGTTTGCATCTTGACTCTGCAATCCACTTAAACATTCCAGAATATCCGGGTTATCATTATTCTTTTAAGTAAGAATAAAAGCTAGAGACTGTATCCTGTGCTTACATTAACACTATTTCTCTCCTGCTCTCAGAAAACAGTTTTAAACATGTGAAAAAAGACCAAACACTGAACTGAAACTAAACAAATAGTTTAAACCACATTATAATGGAAATGTAAACAGCTAAAAGGACATTTTAATGCTCGCTGCTGTGCTTTGCTATCTGTTAAAATAAAAGCCTCCTAGAATAGATCGCAGGGGGGTTTAATTTAGTAGACACTTATATTTGAGTACAACCACATCATGTTTCATCATACATTACAATAAATGTTTAAACATTACTTATAAATATTAAAACAGAGGAACAGCTGAGTTGGATAAATGAAAGCCTACACCTGCATTTTTGAAATATTGTTATTATATGATAAATAATTCTCGATGGAAGAGAAAAGCTAGGATTTATGTTCAATTACTTGGAAAACACTTTTTTTTTTTTCATGAATAAGTTTCTAAAGTAGTACAGCTGGTGGTGTCGCTTCGTCTGGGAGGAATTAGACAGGAGGTGGGGTTATTTGCAGAAGACCTGCAGAAGCATGCAATTAGGCATGTCTTCACCCTCCGCTCTCTGGAGGACACACAGAGGACAGCGAGAGGAGCCGCGGCTCTAATCATCATTTATCACAGGACGATGCAATCTCATAAACCTTCTGGAATAATATAATAAAAATGCGAACAAGCCTGAAGCATGCTGGTGTATGAATGCCTCTACTTACAGTGAGGACATGATGTGCAGCTATGGCCTCATGCTGTTATACTCAAGGAAAAATGACTTTCAATCAGTTCCACAAGCAGAGGTTTACAGAATTTAAATGAGGGGAAAAGGCCTGCCATTGGGTTCAGTGTCTTGCCTGGGGAGGCTTCGTCATGTGGAGGGGCAGAAGATCAAATCGCTATCTGTGCGATTAGCGGATAACTCGCTCTACCACCTGAGCCCCGGCTATAATGCAGAGGTGTGTTGACTCACCGCTGCCAGCTGACCTGTGACCTTCTCGTAGAGCTCGGTCCGCTGAGGGCCGCTCAGCTGCTGCTGAACCTCCCTGCTCTGCATCGCCCGCAACACCAACACACACGCTTGACCCTGAACGCACACACATAACCAAACACAAACACACACAATGAAGCAAGTAAGACAAAGAATTTAAAGTTAAATTGAGCACTTTAACCAAAAGTGAGCATTTGTGATTTTTTTAGAATGTCTGCAATGAATAAAAGGCAGCTCAGACACAACGCTGCCAGAACACTCACACCGAATCTTATTTCGAGATAAGAATAAACATGCTGAAATGCCTTTTAGTTTATTTTAAACGTGTCAGACGCTACTGAAACACATCTCTGAGAAAGTTAACAGTAAAACAGGAGTGGACAAAGGTGTGTAAATGGGCAAAATATTGCCAGCAAATTAATAATATTAAGTCTTAGGTTGTTTTTTTTTTTATCTCTTGCAGACAGTAAAGTGATGAACAAAAGCAGATTGCTGTTGTGTTTCTCTGTTGGTTGCTTTGCTATTGTTATTCTAAATAAAAATGTATATAATGAAAAAAAGTTTTTTGACATGACAAATAAGTAAAATGCAAAAATTTGGATGATGGCTCAGTGTTGGTAGAGTAAAAATGAGGACAGCAGGCATTTTGTGACTAGATTGAATTTTGTTCTGTTAAAAAATAACTGCAAGTGCTTTGCAGCAACCAACTGGTCAACAAAGGCTAAGCGGGCAAAACCGTTAACCTCTGGGGTACAACTTTGGATTGCAGGGCGACTGCACTGGTTGCTTGGTGGGAGACAACCTGTCTCCAAACAATTGCAGTCTGACGCAGACAGACTGCCAAAGTTTTAACAAAATAGCTTTCAATTCAGTTCAATTTTATTTAAATAGCGACAAATCACAGCAACAGTGGCCTCAAGGGGCTTTATATTCTAAGCTAAAGACCCTACAATCACAGTAAGAAACCCCAATGCTCAAAAAAAGAGCCCCTTGGAGCAACAACTTGTTGACAGTGGGAAGGAAAAACTCCCTTTTAGCAGGAAGATGGGCAGGATGGGCAGACATCAGTCGTAATTTGTTGGGGGTAAAAGACAGAACACGGGACAAAAAACATGCTGCTAATTTCTGACATAACTGCTGTCTAATTTATAAATGCAGACAGATTGCTAACATGGCGCAATCAATCCGAGTCAGTCTCCACTGATGAGCGCAACTCGTCTGCAATGAGTCTGTTTGCAATAGGGGCTGACTTAACTGGTTGCATTCTGGATATGTTCCTATATAAAAGTAAGGTTACACTTATGTCATTTTGTAGTTAAATCACTGTTTTACAGCTACTATGTCACTATACTTCTCTTCTCCTTAAAGGAAACTCTTTAAAGGGTACCTCTGATGATACTCTATCAGAAAAAACAGCAATACATTTATTATAAAGCAAATAAACCCTATATGTTATAGAGTCTGTCAGTGTATTAAAATGATTTGTGATGTCACACGGTCCTTAATGTGCATCTACATGCTGTCCTGTTGCTGTAAATACTTAGTAGAGCGATAAATATAAATTAATGCCTGCCAAAAAAGTGCAGTTTGCTTCCAGCTGTTTCAGTCTTTACTTATTATAAATATTTGTGAGCTTTTTTTTTGTTTTATATCTCATTAAAGGAGGAAAGGCAGGAAGCTACTAAAAAACAGTTGACTTTATTGGTTTTATGGAATGTGTTGACAATATAATAAATACAGAATATCACCAGTGCTATGTTTTAATACTGAAACACCATATGGCACAATAAGTCAATCCAAACTCATGAAAAGGTCTACTTTATTCAGAACGACACACCAACCCGAGGACTGGGCATCACAGCTTTATTTGAAACTTTACTCTAGCAGACAGCACCATATGAGCCATATGTGCTCTAATTGTCTAACTTACTCATGTGGGACTTTTCCCAAAGTAAAGATGATCTCAAGTTCTCAGTCAGTTAGTAAATGATATCATCCTTCAGTTTTATTCCCATGGCATGATGGGAGGAGAACGCTTTCATGTTTGTCATTAAGGATTAGGCTGCTTAACTATTCCTACAATAAAAAAAACTGGGGGGAGGGGGGTCAAAACTTCTTACCTGCTGATGTTCTCTCACTCCAGACGTGATGTTCTGCACTGCTGTGTCCAACAGCTTCACGCATAAAACCTGCAAATAACACACGAGTGTCAGTTACTGCTGCAGAGGCGAGCGGCTGCACTCGGACTGAGTTGAGCATTTTTACTCACGGGGAATCTGACGAATAAGTCGATGAACATCTGAGCAGTGAGTGGGCTCTTCCTCCGGCTCATGAAGGAGCACAGAGCATCTCTGAAGATAGTGGAGACCCGATCCACGTCGACATTACCCATGAACTTCAGCTGCAAACATCAAACAGCAGACATCAGGGTTCAGGTGTTAATTTAAAGCAAAAAGAACAAGGCCCAATAATAAAATTAGTCATGGCTGGATTCCGCTTAGCCATTTGTGTTTTCACTGGGCAAACGTGTAATTATTCAAGTAGACGAAGGCCGCTACTCTTGCTACTTGGTACCACAAACACCTCACTAGTACAGGGTTGGAGCTCCATCTGCTTTAATTCTTCATGGCATAGATTAAACAAGGCACTGGAAACATTTCTTGGAGATTTTGGTCCATTTTGATATGACAGCATCACACAGTTAATAAATATCTGTCAGCCGAGTACAGTGAACTCACTGACTTCAAGAAACAAGTTTGAGATTAATGTTGCATCATAAACTGAGACTCATCAGACCAGGCAACATTTTTCTAATTTTCTATTGTCTAATTTAGGTAAGGCAGTGCGAACTGTAGCCTCAGTCAGCAGCTGAAGAGACAAGCCCCTGGTGCGGTCTTCTTCTGCGATATCAGAGATGCTCTTCTGCATACCTAGGTTGTAATGAGTGGTTATTTCAATTACTGTTGCCTTCCTATCAGCTTGAAGTACTCTGGCCATTTTCCTCTGACCTATTGACATCAATAAGGCAATCAATAAGATGGGTGTGTGGGGAAAACTCCCAGCAGCTCAGCAGTTTGTGAAATACTCATACCCACAACGTTGCCACATTCAAAGTCACTTAAATCACCTTTCTTCCCCCACTCTGATTCTAGCAGTCGACTGTTTCATGTAGCCACTTGCCGCCAGACACTTCTCTCCATGACGGGAATTTGTATGCAAGCAAGACTTAAAATAAGAGACGACAGCGTGACTAACCGAAGCAGCTTTGCAGTACTTTGATCTTGATTATGAGCAGCTGTGCGTAGGCTGTCCACTTGAATATGAGTAACTACATTCTGCACAGGTGTATGGAGGGAAATCTGCAAGTGGTGCTGCAGCAGCTAGCATTAGCCACCCTCAGCAAAATAATATTTATTTAATGAAGAATGTGATTAATGGCTTCAATTAAGACTATTTTCCAAGTGTTTTAGAAAAGGTAGTTAAGTTAGTAGGTAATTAATTTCTTTTCTTAATTAGTTGCCAAGAACAACTATAATTTTCACTTTGGGTATAAATGTGAGAAAAAGGTTGTGAGGCTTGACTGAGGTGAAAAATGTGGTGTATAAAATAGAAAAAACCAACAAAAAACAAAACAAAACAGAGATCCCTCCTGAGTTCTTCGCCCTTCTTCCTTTGCTCTCTTATCAGAGCACTGAGGATGTTAGAATTAGGACCAGCAGTATTTTAGTGCACCCAACTCATAACGCAGGCACAAGCAAACAGAAACACACATTAATTTGCATGTTTTAACAGATATTTGCACAGCATTTAGATTGAGACTTAACTACTGTCGTGCCTGTTTGAATATTTGAAGAAAGAGGAGGCATCATTTTAAATAAAAGGCAAAAAACCCCAAAAACCCCAGATTAACGGTGACACTATTTGTGGAAAAAGAACATCCACTCACTGGTGTGGAGGCGTGAAGAGACAGATATGTCAAAACTGGGACAAACAAACCCCAAACTGTCTGCTGGAACAGAAGCTTATTTAAGGAATCTTTGTCGATACACTTTTAATAACAAGCCTTATGAAAACATCTGACAGCAGCAGCATCACGCAACACTGACGACGTGCGTGGAACATCTGGTGAATGCCCCCCCGCCGTCCCCCACCACCAATCAGCCTGTCATTAAACTGAGAAGTCATAGGAACTCATTTCATTATTAACAGATCATTTTCTTAATTAAAATTAACTTAATATTAACTTAATATTGTGAACCAGTCACTGATTTCATGATGTCATCGCTACAGACTAGCACAGTCAGCTCTAGCATTCAGACTGGCTTTCTATAGGGCTCATGTTCGTGCTTTTCTCCTGCTGGGTATTAGCTCTCTTGGGATAATGAAGGCTTGACTGCACAACCAAAACAGGAAGAGGAAAAGCGCTTTCGTCTTCTCTGTAGCTATCAGTAGATTCCCCAAGGAAGCTGAAATAATGGATGGTAGAATAAAAGGAGTAACTGTGGAAGCGGCGAGAGGAAAGAGTGCCCCACGGGCCGAGAAAGCAAAGAAGTAAAAAAACAGAGAGTCGAGGAAACTCAAAGTAACTCAAAACTGGACCACAGATGGGCAAACAGCTCGAAGAAGAAAACTTTTTACATTAATGCTAACTTTAGTACATGCTAAATAGCATCATAAACAACAGAGCAGGTTAGCTCATCTACATGCATATATTTTACAAATGGAAAAAACATGTTTTTATGACTTTTTTAATGTGAAAATTAGCTCAAAGACTGCAATTCCTTTGCAGGCTCAGACTGTTTGCAGTGACTGCTAAGTATGGAATGGCAGCCTGGTACGGCTTATTTACAGTAAAATCTAATTTGAACTGGTAAAAACTGCCATGAAAATCACAGGAAACAAATGTTTCCAAACAACATAGGGAAAATCTGTCATTCATCAGGCTCATAAAATTGTTAATGATCCATCCCACATCCTTTTTCAGAGTACGAGTTATTACCCTCAGGGAAACAGTACAAAGCAATCAGAATCAGAATACTTCATTGATCCCTAAGGAAATTATGGTTATAAGCGGCTATAAAACAAACCGCTATAAGCTCTCGTTCCTCCCATCTACTGCACCTTTAAATAGGACTTAGCCCAATTTAAAAGCTCTGGAGCCACATCATCGTGTACTTGAATGTTTGCTGGAGTCGTATTATGGGATTTATTGTGGGAACGCTGCTATGTTTAGCGCTGTTTGTCCAAAACAAATTTCCCATGTGGGAAAATAAACTTCATTCTTATCTTCTGATCTGTCTAATGACAAATGTTTGTTCAAGGACGAGCAAATAATCTGGTCAAAAGGAGGCCAAGTTATCCAGGACATTTCTCTAACCCAGTAAAATCCAGAAACAGACCTGGAATCTTGTGCACAGCTGAGCACAACATGAGAGAAAACATAAGAGCAGTACCTGCCTATTGTGTAAATATTTAGCTACCATCTGTCTACTGACCAACTGTGTGACCTACAAGCAAACAAAAAAAAAAGCCTGGCTTGTCCTTTATGTGACTTGTTTTGGGTAAAACTGTAAGGAAAAAAAAAAAAGCGCACACCCGCTGCTCTAGACAGGCAACCAACCCCCTGCGAGCAGGTAAACATGATGGTTGAAATTAGTGTGTGTATGTGTGTGTGTACTTGTGTGTGAACATACGTCGGCCTGCTCCTCTGGGGTCTCAGCAGGAGGGGCTCCTCGCAGCACTTTCACCACATACAGAGAAGCACTACAGGGAGTAAACAACACACTTAAGGCAAAATAACTCTTCTCACACATTTAGAAATATTGTGGTGTGTGAGAAAGCATCATCTTGTCTTCAGCTCCGCCAACAAACATTAGCGCTGTACCTGAAGTAGTAAAGGGAGACTGAGGAGTCAGACAACTTCTGGGATTTGGTCATCAGCTTCTCCAGCAGGTCATGGAGCTCCCCCTGTCTGTCACCGGCAGTCCTGCAGTAAACCTTAGACCTGCACAGGTGGTTCCTATAAAAACAGAGATGTCAGGAGGATCTCAGGGGAAGCCGTCATTACTCATCCATCCATTCAGCCACTTTCTTAATAGCTTATCTGTTAAAACTTACAGCTGTAGTTTGCACCCACTCGTCATGGGCATGAACGTTACGGTCATTTTTTTCCTTTGAACATGTGTTTACCTGAATATGTCTGCTGTCCGGCGGAGGAAGTCCTGCTCCTGCTGGTCACTGCCGGAGCTCATTCCTCTCTCGATAATGGCGAGCAGAGGCTCAACCAAGCCGAGGACGAGAGGGCTGCCAGCCTGCCGTGCCACAAACACTTCAATCAGGTCCAACACCTACAAGAGCAAAACAATGGGACGAGAAAGGTTTGTATTTTACTTCTTGCCGTCTCTCTTCTTAGTGCCGTGCTGTGCTGGGTTAAAGATGTGTTGGACAGGACTGAGCTTAAGCTACCTTGATCTTAAACTCTCTGACCAGCATCTTCTCCTTTTGTAGTTTTGTCTTCTCATCCTTCTTGGCCTGGATTTTTTTCTTCTGCTCTGAGAACAGAGCTGACAGACTCTTATCCAGCTCCATCATGGCTTCATCATCCAGATCTTCATCACTGCTGGCATCCTCTTCTGCGGCCTGAATATGAAGCACAACTGCGTTACTTTGAAGCACTGAAGCACTGAATTATAGCTCTAGTCTGAGGTCTCTGAGGTGAAACTTCTTCTGTTACGCTCAACATAAATTATTCTAGCTGAGTTTCAAACACATTGGGAGAGAGGTGGGTTGCAAAGACGCTTGCAGTTATGCAGCAACTGAAGTCGGACTAAAACAGCTTAAACAGCACACCAAATACAGAATACTTGTTCAGTTTTTATTGCATTTTTCTAAAAATGTATTGTTAAATAAGTTACTGGTGACGTTCTGTTGCAATGTTAGCTTCTTGCTTTAGGCTAAAGGACGACGATCGCATTACAAAATACAGCTTTTAAAATAACAGCACGACTCATTTCACAGTGTTGCGACTCCACTCTGAAGACACGAGCTTAAATTACTTAGACGGGTGTGGTTTAGTTAGTGAGCTGCTGTTGTTAAATGCTCTGTCACCAGTTTGAATCCTGGTGCTTGTCGTTTGTTGTTCATCTCAGAAGAATCCAGTGCACTTGGTGATGGTGAGAGACTGAATACCTTTAATTGCATCTGTAAAACTCAGATCAAACTAATGCTTCATGTGCTGCAGCCCAAAATGTGAGCTGAGGAATGCAATCTCGTCATCCTAATCTCTGATGAAGAGAGGGGTGTACTAATGACAATATATAAGTATACAAAGAGGACAGTAAGTGAGTGAATTATATACAATTTACTTAATCTATATAATTCACTTACTGTGTATAATGTTCTCTGTTTGCACAGTCGAGGAGCGTTTCAGGACACATTTCACTGCGTGTTGTACTCATATAACTATGCATGTGACAAATAAACAATCTTGAATCTATGTATGATGAATATTAATTTGCAGGATTTTGCTTTTTTGTTGATTTCATGGCTCTGGATGATACTGACTTAACGGCTGTGAAATTTTAATTTTGATCAGGTTTTCTATTTACGCATAGAATTATCTCCCAGGATGACAAAGATTAATGCACTTAATGACCACGGTGTCTTTACACAGAACACTTTGGTGAAACCCAACGAACATTGCTGCTCTGAGGAGCCTCTGCTCAGCCTCTGCTCAGCCTCAGTGGCCTCTTTGTATTAAAAAGTTCACTTAAAATCAGAGCGGACATGCTGAAACGCCTGAATACCCACCAGAGCATTCTTCTGCTGGAGGACCTTCATGAGCTCCATGCGGAAATTTTGATCCACTGGTTCCTCGTCCATCTTCTCATCTTCCCCTTCCTCCTCCTCCATTGTTTCACCTTCCGAGTCATCGTCATCGTCATCATCGTCGTTGTCATCATCATCGTTGTCATCATCATCTGATTCATCAGATTTGTCATCCTGAAAAAATAAACAACTGCACGTTTTAGAATAACAAAAATAAACAAAAGTTTTTTGTCTAAAAGACTAAACTGTAACCGTAAAGATAAAAACAATCGTCATGTGAAAGACAAATCATTTATGTTTGAGTAGGATTCAGTGCATAAGACGGAAAAAGTCCGATAACAGAAAATAAGTTTGACGACAACTGACCTCCATCTCCTCATCATCATCTTCCTCATCATCCTCCTCCTTGTTTGCCTTCTTCTTTTGTGTTGTGTTTGAGTCATCTTCGACAACCACAGCGGCGTCCTCTTCGTCATCCTTCTCTGGGTCTAAAACCTACACACAGTACAAAATGTCGTTTTTACAAATAACACCGACTTTATGGGGAAATCACTGATAGATTCCTTTTTGGCCGTTTGGAAAAATAAACAGATTTTACAAAAAACTAAAATAAAAAAAAAGGCTTGAAAACAAACAGGCTTGATTTGTTTTTTTATGAGCACACTAATAACAATAGAAACAGTCTGGCAGTTTTCCTGTTAAAAGTGTATCACCACCCTGGAATCTTTTTAGGGAAAGTGGAGATGGTCAGATTGTAAGCATTTGCTCAGTTAACATGGAATGAACCAAAAGTGCCACCAGGAAACCCTCAAAAATACAGAAACCCTGAAACACTCTTGGTGTATCTTTGTCACATGACCAAAAAATGTCCATAGTTAGGGCATGTGATGAAAGGTGAACAGAAAAAAACAAAGTCAACTAATAAAAGGCCATAAGACAGAGCTGAAGTACTTGTGCTAAGCTCTGATTAAAGTTACATTACACTGATAACCTGACTTATGTTAATTCCATGAGTGTCTACAGTGAATCCCGACAATGACCCCGTATGTGTTACTTACGTCTAAGATGGCGGTGAGGGCGGCTGCAGTAACGTGGGGGCAGATGGAGGAGAAGACCGTCTTGCACACCTGTCTGATATGCCTGCTCTGCTGGGAGAGCAGGGACAACAAGATGTCCACCATCACCTCCACCCACTCGGGCTCCTCCTGCTCTGTGGCTGCTTTCGGAAACATCAACATTCACACACTTTAAAGCAGCACTCGCTTATTCATTTCCTGGCCTCTTAAGAGACAGCACAACAAGCTAAGAACACTAAATTCTGTTTATCTTAATTGGAATCAGCCGACTATTAAGAAATTCTGCAGAAAGTGGGCAAAATTATGCAGAATAATCTGCTTTTAGCTTCGCTTTTGGTCTTCACCAACTTCATGGATGCTTCTATAGTGAATATGAATGAATTTAGTTGGTTAATTTGATCAAAATGGGAGCTACTTGATAATGATACCTAAAGATGGAAGTTCAGTCTTAACTCTAAAAACAAAGGTACAGCTAACTGCGGAAGCCGAGGGAGGACATGCATAGAAAATCTTTTTTGTGGCGTTTTCTCGAGATAACGACTTATTTATCTCGTTATCTCAAGAAAACCAGACCACGGATATCTCGAGATAACGGGATAAATAAGTCGTTATCTCGGGAAAACAAATCCTGTTATCACGAGATGATTAAAACGTTGTTCTCGGGACAAACATTTGTCAATGAATTGCTGAAAATGGCACATCAAGGAGCGTTGATCACTGATCAACTCATCAGACGGTATTTCAGTCGAGGTCTAACGCAAGCTGAAATTGCGATGTGTCAGTCTGTTACAGGCAATATTGAGATCAGTCCTCGTCATTTAGGAAGAAGGTTGTCCCAGCTTCAGTTTTACAGGTGATTGCATGACGATGAAGTCACTTATTTTGCTGTCATAATTATCTTGTTATCTCGACAAAACAAAGCTGCTTTTCTCCATATTTTTATCTCGTTATCTCAAGAAAATGATTATGTTTTCTCGAGATAAAAATATTATTAACGGATACGGCCGTTCTCGGCTTCCGTAGCTAACAGATGTGTTCATAGCTTTAAAAACC
>VOQK01013933.1:37712-56179 GCA_015052645.1 Benitochromis conjunctus
TCAGTACATAGCCTTGTAGGTAGGACTGTAAGTAGTAAACAAGCAGGCAGTAAAAGCCAAGCTGTGGTCTTTCAGAGGTAGTTCTTGAGAAATATGTTATGTTTGTTTTGGGTTTTTTTGTTGTTTTTTTAATATCATTGGGAGCTTTAAATGTTCCTGATTACATGAGTTACATCAGTTAAAACAAATTAATACATAAATAATGCAGAGTCTGGGTTTAAAGGTCATGCAAACCTTAAACTTTAAGGCTTAAAGTTGGATGACAACGTTGAGATATGACCTCTTTTGTTATTCATTTGGCAGAAATTGACTTCCATACAAAACATGCCTTTAATTTCTCAGCAGAGGCTTGTGAGCTTTGTTAGGCTAAAGTGGAATACTTAATTAAATGTTATTGCATCAAGCAGTTGAGTTCATGAAGTGTTTTTGAAGAAGCAGCCGACTGATTGCACTGATGAATCATTCTGCAGCTGAGGGGTAGAAATGTACAATATTAATGTATAATAGTATTGTTATTATAATCAAGGGCATGTTGAAGCATCAGCAGAACAACAGGCTGACTGTGAGAACTCATAATGTAAAAGATTTTTTCCAAGACTAATATTATCCCTCCCCTCACTTTGAGTTTTAAAGTATGAACTTTTCTAAAACTATTACTTGCATGAGGAGCTGTCACCGCACTCGTACGACATGCTTTGAAAATTTCTGTCAGAAGTCTGGAGCAGGTTAATGGGGAGAGCTGGCAAAGAAGTGGAAAGACTACCGCTGCTTCTTTGTATTTGTTCTCAACACACATCACAATAGCTGCGCTTTGTACAAAAATGTCATTGATAAGGTCACAACGTAATGCAGAGCTCATTAGTCTTGTATATTGTATATTGGAAACGTAAACAGGCAACATTTACCTGATGCGTGTAATTTTCCAGAACATACATCGACATTTTGGATGAAGCCAGATTCCAAGTTGTTTAATTTTGTAGACATACTAGAGTTAAAGATTTTAACGGCATTGAACTGAGACCTTTCCCTTCTTATTACTCCATTAATCAGAAAACTGTCAGACCGTCCTCTGTAAACAATAGAGATGCTCGTGTGGGAAAATCCCAGTAAATCACCAATATGAGAAATTATCAGACCAGCCCACCTGGCTTTAACACATTCAAAGTCACTTCCCCATTCTGATGCTCAGCCTGAACTTCAGAAGGTCGTCTGCTTACCCAAATGAACTGAATTACTTGCATGTGATTGATTAGATATTTGCAATAACGATCAATTAAACCTAGCAAAGTAGCCGGTGTATTAGTGAGTGATTTTATGATCTCATTATATTTCATACACACGTTTGTTTACGTTACCGATGACTCATGCTCTAAAATGTTCTATTGCAATGATTTTGATTTTCAGTCCTTTTTTCAATGCAAAAAGGAGTTGCTCATCTTTATAAAAACAAAGCAGTTTTTAACATCGCTTTGGGTATTATTATCTACCTCAAGGGAGATCTACAGCTCCTTCTCCTTCTGATATTTCTACTCTCAGTCTGTTATTGTTCATTGCAAAACATTACAGTGTGGTGATCAGAAGTAGAGAATTGCAATAGTTTTTTTTAAGTGCATAAGTCACGTCAGGAATCGTTTCACAACAGCACATATACGACTGGGATCATAAATGGCTCCACTTGGTCACTTGAAGGTTACATTTCCAAATGTGCTCTAATCTCATTAAACATGCACTATTTGCATAAATCTCCAAAGTGTAAAGTAGGATCTAAATTTGTATTTTGGACATTTTCTTTTGAGCAGTATGAAAGAGGGGATATTCCAGAATCACTACACAAATGTACCAGGGCGTATTCTGTGGGGCGTGTGGAAACTATATTTTCTATTAGCGCAGTTTCTTTGATGTATATGTAAACTTTACATAAACTGCCTTTCATTTCTGGATAATATCACACAAGGCCCACTCCCACTGATTCATAGCAGGGGGCTTCCTTCACAGCCATGAGCCTTGTATTTGATATCCTGTTTACAGCCTCCCTGATTGAGCTCTGATTGATATGAAGCTGCCTCGCCTACTTTGCTGCGTACCGTGTATGACACATACCTGTACGTGCTTTTTTTTTTCCTGACCTCCTCTGGAGCTCAGAGATCAAAATAAAACCAGTTCAAAAGAAGTGTTTTGATCTGATATAAAGATTCATTGCTTTTTGTAACTGTCAAATATTCCCCTGCGAGGATTCACCGCGTCAGACTCCTTGACATCAACAGAATCAACATTCAGTACAATGAAAACTACAAACTCGCTATGAAAGTAAATGAGCTGAAGTGTCAAAGGTAAAAAAAATTAAAAACATACAACAGTACAGTAAATGCAAGGCTCAATTTGATTGTCATGCTTTGGGGAAAAAAGTGTCAGAAAAAAAAAAAAAGAAATTGAATCTCACTAACTGAAATGAAGAGACGTAGTCTAAGTGCTCCCCTATGGTTCCTGCTTCAGTGCAGTGCTTGAAGAGTGATTATGTTTGAATGATTTTAGGACAGACAAGCAGGAGAGTAAAACATCATACTCACGGTATAATTCCTTATAAATCCAAGCTTTGGTACAAGAGAGAAAGGAGAGTATTTAACTACAGTAACTGGAGGGGGAGGGATGGCAACACAATAACAACTTTGATATTTGCTAATGTGGTTTGTAGCCAAAAATGAGCCATTTTTAAACAAGATTTAACCTTTTGTTGTACCAAGTCACAATTTAGGTCGATAAGATGAAGCTTAGACAGATACAGCTCCTTCTCGCACGCGGCAGAATATGGCGTGTTAATAAGATAAAAGGCTTGATGGGTGATATTCTAGTTTTTGGGATACTTGCTGATACTCTGCTCCTAACAATAAAACAGATACATAATGTGTGAATGGAATCAAGATGTTAGGTTGCAGTCACACGGGCCAGGAGACTGGTCGGTGAACTTCTGGCAACCTCCAGTTGCTAGGGAAAAATGTTTATTCCTCAGCCTGTTGGCGAAATGTTGCTGGCAGTCACTGGGGGAAATTAGTAGCAAAGCCTGCTGCACCAAAACTGAAATGGACAACATTTCCTATCAAAGTAAAATGCTTCAATTTAAAAGGGTAACTTTTACTTTGAAAAAGTTTGCGGTTTCATTACTGCCTGCAAGTAGTTTAGTGTTTGTAAAGTTTTCAGTGCAGCATTGTAAACCAACAGCCTCCAGCAATCACTTGCCAACTGGTTGTGAAAAGCACACTTTTTCCTGGCGACTAACAGTTATCAGGGATGGCGCTCTAAGCCTGCAGGAATAGGGGTAAGTCATCGATTTCACGGTGACTGCTAGCAACCTCTAGCAACCACTTGCAGCTGGTCAGGAAATACACATTTCCTTCCAATTTTAGTTCACCTTAAGGAGAAATGATACTGTGAGAAAGTGAGGCTAAAGGGGGGCCTGGTACCCTGACCAAGCGTCAGTATTGTTCAGAGTGGAAAGTGTACACATTCTCAGATGAACACTATTAAACCAATTCACTCTATTCCCAGTCACCATCATGGTAACATTTGCAGACCTATCAGGATATTTTTTTGGGAGGGGGATTTCACTTTCTTCTCTGGGCCTCGCCAGCAGATTTGTGACACAAAGTCTCTGCAAAGTCTCTAAAATACATCATATTAAAGAGTCAAGCTGTTGACAAGGAAGGGATGTTACCTTGTTTCTCTTAAAATAGGCTCTGCGGCAGGCAGCGAAGCATTTCTCACTGCAGAAGCTCTTCAGCTCACTCCCCATGCTCAGAGAATAGCGCTTGACGCCGACCTTCTGGCACCAGGCGCACATGATCTGCACATTGGACGCATCCTCGTCTACAGAGAAAAGGAGAGGTCATGAAATGAGCATTATGATGGGCTCTTTACACCACGGGTCCGTACTATATTCTAATACTTTGTCCAATAAAATAACCTTGTGGTACAATTCTCAAACTCTGTAATCAAAGTGAGCCTGATCCTGATTACAATCTATCCTATAGGCAAGGTAAAAAGTGCATGGCAGGGACAAAGTATGCAACTACACGTATTAAACACACAAACCAAAAAGGCATTAATTCCACTGATTAAGCCCAGCTGCTCGACTGGATAAAACTTTTCAAGACTCAAGCCACAAAACCACTGCAGGATTTATAATGAAGCCCTGCCATGGATAAATGTAGCCACAACGGATGAGCCTGGGATATGGGAAAATGCTTGTTTATGGCTGTGCTCTGTGGGTATTAGAGAGCTTGAAGGGACAAAAGCATGTATTCTGTAGCTGCTGAAGATGACGCAGGAGTCTCTGTGAGGTGTAGCGTCCTCTTGATAGTTTGTGCCATCAAAGGTGTCAGTTTGGTGAGGTGTGTTTCACAGAAATGGAACGTATGAGTTAAAAGTTTCCCATGTTACACAAGCCTGATTTCCACCGTCTCCATATAAACAGTAAAACTTAACGTGAAACCACACTTTATTTTTATTTTTTTAATTCCCAAATTATTCATGATGAGGGCACTTTTAGGGCAGAGGAAAGGAAGAAAAAGAACAAAATTAAAAAAACATGAGGGGAAAAAAACTGAACACATAAACAAATTTAGCCCACAAGGACAGTCGCTGTGATAAACATATATTCACATTACAGGTTCACAACAAGATTAAGGTTGTGGAGTTTCAGCAAAGACTAGAGCTATAGCATGTTTCTTAACTTCTAAATAAACAGGCACACTTTGAGCCGTATCCACACTGATATGTTTTCATTTTAAAATGTGTAGCATTTGAAATCTAAACAGGAAGAAATTGGACTTCTGGGACTTTTGGAAATAACGATGCAGACACCCACATTAGATGCCTTGATGAGTCTCTGCCTGATTAGTCACGTCCCTCGCACATGACCCATTTTCCAACCTGTTATTGTGACTTATGGCTTTGTTTTAGAGCTATGTGACCTCTGGCGACTGTCTACATGATGCATAATTGGGCAGAAATTGCATCTTTAAGTGAATACACCTAAGCCAGACTTACTCAACAGAAGGCGTATTTGAGAATGCAAAAGTCTAACACGTTTGAAAGCGACATCGCCTGATCTTTAATCTGCTACATAGTCAGTGTAATGGATTGTGCCACTGTGCGTCCTTGTGGTTCTGGAGGTAGAGCGGGTACGGTACCATTCAGAAGGTTGTTGGTCTTATGTACAGGAAAAAAAAGTTAATGTGGGTCACACGGTGAATAAGTCTTGCTTTGAGTGCTCACTTATAGTAGAAAAGCGCTATTCAAGTACCACTTCTAGGTTATGTGTGTTCCCGACTGTACACTCTCTCCAAGCGGACACCCAAGAAACAAAGCTAACGTGGAAGTGCAGTTCCTCTAATGGCTCACAGGAGTGAGTCAATCTTAAACCTTACAAGAGAAATAAACATGTCCACAGCCTGGTAACAAAGACTATTTTGGCTTCTTTGAACCCTTTCACCATTCACATTTGTATGGTGTGTGGGATATTTTTTCTCCCCCCACAGAAAAATAATTCAGGAGCCAGAATATTCCTACATACTCTGAAGCCTTATGGAATACTTATAAATTATTACTGCTCTCATTGTAACATTTATGAACTTTAACTAATGGAGTTCAGCCCTTAAAAATATAACCACAGTGTTTACAATAATATTGTAACATATTTTTCTTTAAATGACATTAATATGTGCTATATTTCTAGTGTGCAACAGCACAAAATCACTGTTAGTTTAAAGGAAGAATGAATAAAAATGACACCACAGTAGATTAGTAGAAGAAGACGATCGGTCTGATGTTACTTTTTTTTTTCGGCATTTCCTGCAGAGCGCTGTCTGCAGTCTGTCGCCCTCTTTTATCCACATTGGAGAGGGGACATCCATTTCCATTTACTGACATCAGTAGCAGACTGTTATAAGAGTCAATAAACATGTAAAAACAAATCAGCTCTGTATAATGCTTTACAGCACCACGGGCCGCATGATCTAACTGTGAGTGATGCAGTGAATCATGGTCAGATTACGGCTTATCTTTTCATATATGAGCGTGGCTGGATCTTCTCTATCCGACCATCACAGCAGCTGCACTATCAATTGCAAACAAACTGCACGTAACAATTCATTTAGAGGCGAGGCTTTGTAATTGCACAGACAGCAGATATGATGCATAACTGCAATTCAACAAGCTGAAATAATAAACTGCAGATCTCACCTTTGTAGAGAAGTCTGATGTAGATGATCAGGTGTGTGATGTGTTTGACACTCCTCACTGTCTCCTCACCCTCAACCGGTTTATGGCAGATGACTTCCCCTAGCTGAGCCTGACATTAGTTAAAAGGGAGTTTTTCCCTCCCACCAAGGTGGTCATCTAATGTTGGGGGTTTCTCTTAATATTTTCTTAATATTGTAGGGTCTTTAGAATACAATATAAAGCACATTGAAGTGATAGTTCTTCTGGTTTGGTGCCATATAAATGAGACTGAATTGAATTTGTCTTTTATTTAGTTAGTGGTAGTTTTCATGTTGAAATAGCAGTTGTATAAGTTGTCCTGAGTGCTAAAAGTGAAATTCACTTCCTGAATTTGTTATTATTTGCACTGTTACTGTTTCAAGATGTATTTTTTGAGACCCAGTGGGGGTAAAAAACAAATAGCAACGGTAGGAATATGCAGGCCACAAGTGGATAAAAAATAACAGGCAGAATTAAGATGCTACATAGTGATAATTACAGTAGTATGCAGCATTTTTATATTATATTAGCACATAATGAAGATTTCTGTTCTAGGACTGACTCATAAATAAAAATAAAGTATTATTTTAAGTAAATAGATGCAACTGTGTGGATTTAGGCTACATTTTATTGCCCTACCACAATTTACAGTGAGATGTAGTGATCTCGACTTCTGCTTATGCTGGGCTAAAAAAGATTGAAATAAAGATTTTGTAAAAGGTATCCAGAGCTCATCTGTCTGGTAAAGGGGAACAGTTATGGTAATTTCTTGGTATTGTTATTCTTGGACTCTACTAGAGGAGCTTTGCATAATTCATAGTTCAAAATAGTCCTCGTTTATCTCATACAGGGCCTCGGAGCAGCACATTAGTTCATTCTCTGGCTGAAGCTGATTTAGCTCCTTTCCCATTAAGGCTAACTTCTACTGATTGGTTGCCTCTCGCAAACTGATGGCTTGAACTGCTGGTGAGTAGAGCTACTGCACTCACAGTTATCATTAGAAATCAATCATAATCAGTCAGTCAGATTAGAAATATCACCTCTCTATGATATCATTTAGATGCAAACATAGAGAACAAAAAGGAGGGTTAAGAAGATTCTGAAGCCTGAGCTTTTGGCTCACAGGGTATATGCTGTTTGGCCATGTTTAATATGAGCACCAAGCATCGTTACAGTATATATGACAGAAAATAAGGAAAATCAAACAGTAAAGCTGCAGCTGACCCCCTCACATTCCCCTTTTAATTCTCAAAATCATGTTTATGACAACAACAAATGTATTCCCTTGTTTAACCGTGAATGTAATTGTATTGCATGCAGCTGCCGCGCTGCTGTGTGGTCAACAAATTATTTTAACAGACCCTCAGTGACAGCGAAATGCCTCTTCTGCGGTAAACTGTGACTGCTGATGATGAGCTGCGGGCTTTTAGTGCCGCCGCTGCTGAAATGAGAGAGATCCTCCGAGATTCCCTCCAGTATCTCCCAATTATCACATTATGACTATACGCGGGTGTGAGGGCGAAAAAACGCAGGCCCATTAGTCTTTCACCTCTGTTCACCTCCCTATCGCACGCTGGCCAGGCTTTTCACCTCTTGTAGAGCTTAATGGATCTACAGGGCCATCAGATTTTAAGTAAAGACTAACTCACAATTAAAGGAATAACTCCCTGGGGCCCTAAAGACAGCATAGCCGACCCAACATGCATATTTTATTGCTTAGCTTCCCCTCTGCTCTCATTCCTATACTCTCTCTGCCTTTTTGTGTCTATCTGGATAGCTGCCCACTGCAGCGATAAGAGAAAAAAGACAAAATATCTTAATTCTAAGCTGACTGAGTGGGTGGATCAGGGTTTGTACGTTGCTCGAAAAAATGCATGCACCGCAGCATAATGATCAGGATCGAAGGCCAATATGAAATCACAACATCTTTCACAGTATCTCAACATTTTCACACAAAGAGACATCTTGAGGTGGAGTTGTTTTCGCCTTCCCACATCCTGGCACATCCTAACAAGCTCATCTGAAAACACTCACATCTGCATGAGCAGGGAAAAAAAATATGCCAGTAATTATGCAGCCTCCGTACTAAATGCCACCGTCATTCGCCGTACCTGTACCTCAAAAGGTCCTTTGTCGGATTTTGCGGGGGCACATGAATAATTCAGTGTACGTGTGGAGGTGGAGGGTGGGGGAGTTGAGGGAGGTGTTGGCCGGGTGGTTAGTTGGTGCTGGTGGGCTTTAAGTGGGACCGCACCATCTGTTTCCCCGCCTAGGCAGGGCCAGCGGGGACTCCTCTTGGGCGATGCCAAGGAGGCTCGCTCCCTCCGCCGGGGCGTACCAGCCTCCTGTCCACAGCAGACGCAAGGGATAATGAAGCCCTCTGTCTGGCTGAGGAACGTGGACATTTCCTCAGAGACTTGATGGGGTAATATTGACACTTGGGCAGGTGGAGAAAAACAAGGTGTACAGCAGGTAGCTAGCTCATTAGTCGCCTGCCTCTGCTCTGATACGGAGGCTTTCGGGCCATTGCACAAACTGAAACCTTCAAAACTGTGTAAATCCTGAGTTTCCATGCTAAGTGCTGGAGAATCAGCATTAGATATCTTCAGTACAATCCAGTCTGTCTGGAGAGCAGCTGTGGTTTAAGTCTATGACATTTTTTCTTTCTGACTGGAGAAAATACCATTGTGTGTGTGTGTGTGCGCGCGTGTGTGTGTGTGTGTGTGTGTGTGTGTGTGTGTGTGTGTGTGGTGTGTGTGTGTGTGTGTGTGTGTGTGTGTGTGTGTGCGTGTGTTTGCTTGCATTCAGGCATTTGGGTGAATATATTAGCAATCAGTGATGGGCTGAAAATGACCTTGATCTTTTTGCAAATTTAATAAGTAACCTTCCTCGTAACATAAAAGCAGAAAACAGTTGTAACTTTCTACACAAGCTGTGATGTGGCTAGTGTGCCAATTTTTAAACTTTTTTTTTTTTTTGTATTTCTAGAAGGCATCACATTTTACTGCTCTTGAAAAATCAAGGACATGCATAAGTCTAAACTACTTTTTCAATTAATCTGCTGCATTAATCTCTCCAAAATGTCATTAGTGCTCTGTACCTGCAGGGGGCTTGATCAGTGGCGGAGGGATCATGGGGACTATGATGGGCAGGTTGCCATGCTCCTTGGTGCTGGGCGTGGAGGTGGACGGCGTGGTGGAGGTCTCTGTGAGTCCGTTCCTGGAGGCTGGCAACGATTGAAAGCTGTTGGCTCGATCCGGAGAGCCTTCACTGTTCTCTGTTGAAACTGGGATTTTTGGCAACGAGTTTTCTAGATGGGAAAAGTTAAGTAAAATAAAGCATTTACTGACCAACTAATGAGCATTTGCTGCAAATACTCTGAGTGTAAACACCCAAGATTCTTCTAAATTATCACTCAATATTTTCCACCAAAGTAGAAGCAAAAATACTAAAAAATGACTGGATTTTAAGGTAAGACCTCTCTGAAATCAACTGACTTTCCAGTTCCCCTTCAACTTAATCAGCAGTAGCATCATTCAGCTCATTGTTTTGGTTGTAAACATACAAATGTAATGTTTGGTTTAGTGTGATTTATTCTACGGCAGGTAGAACAAGCTGCGTTAAACCTAAAGTGCACAGCCTGCACAGCACCAAACAGCAGTTAAAAGTTTACAAAGTTATTCAGCTCTGAGCACATGTAGCAGATTAAAAGATTATGGTGCACAAAAGATTTGTCAAGTAGATATTCAGAAGACCTCAAAAGAGTTTAAACATCTTGTAAATGTGACAACCCATAAAAAAGCAGCCAAAGTGGAAGTGCCAAAAACTGCAGTTCCTCTAGTGGCCACTTGAGGCTGGCTCCAAAGGTGAGTCAATTCCAATAGGATGAAATCCTTAAAAGTATGATTTGAAAGCTGAAATAAACATGTTTACAGCCCTGTAAAACTTTATACAGGCTTAAAACTTACCTTTTTTATAAAGCATATTAGTTAGTGCTGGATCAGATCACCCTGAATCCTCTTTTAGTTATGCTGCTATAGCCCTAAGATAATGGCTACTTCCCATCATGCACTGTGTTTCTTCTTCATTCAACTATTTCACTCACTTATACAGAATTCTAATCATTACTTATCATTAACTTCTGGCTCACTTCCACAGGGAAGACAGTCTTTTGTCCTGTCTCCCTCCCCTCACCCCCAATTGGTCATGGCAGATGGCCGCTCCTCCCTGAGCCTAGTTCTGCTAGACGTCTCTTCCTGTTGAAAGGGAGTTTTTCTTCCCACTGTCACCATATGTTTGTTCATAGAGGGTGAGCTGATTGTTGGGGGTTTTCTCTGTATTACTGTAGTCTCTACCTTAAAATATAAAGCACTGTGGGGCTACTATTGGTGTAATTTGGCACTATATGAATTGAATTGAATTGAATTGAATTGAGACCACAGAAACCACTGGTTAAATTGGCTAAATTGCAGTCGCCTTAATGCAATGATTCATCAATCCAGCAATGACAAAAACTAAAGTATAGAAGTCTGTTGATGGCTCCATAATAAGGCTTGCTTGTTAACACACAAACAACATGCCTTCATATTTTCACTACCTTCAAGCTACAAAAACACCACTAAAGCTGTATACCTTTGAGGACAGAGATGTGCTGTGGCGTCTCCCCTATTTCCAGGCTGTCAGAGTCTCTCAGCTCCACCTTGTCATAACCGTACCAGCCCAGCAGCTCATTCATGGTGTTCTCTGCAAAACTCTGCAACACAAAGAGAAGGAACAAAGCCCTTTATATAGGAACAGTCGGGCTTAAAAAATAATTGTCAGCCCGCTTTAATTATACACAGTGATACAATACTAATGAGCAGAGATATAGTAAAAGTCAAATAATAGCAAGTTAAAGGTCAGAAACTTCTTCTTTTCTTAAAAAAAAAAAAAAAGTACATTTTCACATTAAATATTAATGTTACCCGAGCTGGAACAAGAAGAAGATAAATGAGGTTTGAGGTCATTTGTTACAAATGCTAATGCAGCAAGCTGGTATTTTGTTGCATTTTTTGTGCCTCTCTTGAGACCTTGACTCGCTCTTTAGATTTGTCCACATTTCTTCAGCTAATTAAGGAGAGACATTGTGATCCCACTCAAAAGTTTAACTCTGTGTCAAGAGAAAACCGCAATGTGGAGTTTTCCCTGCATGTCCTCTTCATAAGTACAGGTCAACCTAATTGGGGCAAACTCCCGTCCAAACGCTGCAGTGTGCAGCCGGCTGAACTAATAGCCCCTATCACTGCACAATAAAAGAGGAGGATCTTATCAGAGTGTAATAAAGAGAATGGGAACCCTATCACAGAATGGTAACCAGCATAGAAAATGTATCAATTTACAGTAACAGGAACAGTACAGTACAGTAAAGACACAGTAACAGTAGAGATAAGGGAGAGACTAATGCTTTTTATGCTGTTACTGGTCTCTGAGATTTTCTGATCAGCTAAAACAGCTTCCCTGCATCACTTAAATGGCACTTGACTCACTCAGTTATGTCATTCAATGCTGAGAAACCCAAAAATAAGTCTTCCTTGGAGTTACGAACCTCACTTACACAAAATCTAAATGTTAAACTACCTTGTTCTTTCTTGGCTTCTTATTTCAACCCATTTACCTGGATCACTGTTGATGCTGCATTACGAGGCTGATTGGGTTCAACAAACATATCTGCACTGGTGGTTTAGTCGAGCCTTTTCAACCCGATAAATGAATTTGCAAATAAAAAAGTACCAAAACACTGTGTCTCCTTCTTTTTGGCTCTGCAGATACACTCTTACTCATTGGTTTTTGGAGTGACAGTAGCCAGATGGAAAATTTTAACCTATCACCCAGACTGAGGCAGCAGAGTCCTACCTCTGTGCATTCATCCATGGCATGAATGTTAAAGTCACAGCACTTTAACCCGGGAAGCTGGGGTTTGTGCCCTCTGTAGTACCCTTTTCATTTATTTTTTTTCCCCCCCTTGTTTTTGTTATGAGACACAGTTTTATTTGCTCTTTGATTGGTTTAGGAAAAGGCCACATTTTAGAAGTACCAGCCAGTGGCCGTGTGGACCTTCTTATTGACACCTTGCAAAAAAAGGTCCCTGGTTCAAATCCAGGCTCAGGCCTTTCTGTGTGTATGTTGCATGTTCTCCTGATGCTTGTGTGGGCTCTCTCTGGATAATCCGGCTTCCTCCCAAGGTCCAAAGACATGCATGGGATTAGATTAATTGGTTGTTCTAAACTGACCGGACACGTGAATGTGAGAATGAATGGTCAGTTTCTGTGCGTTAGCTCTGCGACAGGCTAACGACCTGTCCAGGGTGTTCCCTGCCTCACCCATAACAGCTGGCTCCATATCCCAAAATTGACTGCATGGATAGTTTATAGCCTTTCTAGAAAAAAAACACAATCTGAACACTGTTTTGGTCCTTAGCATGAGAGTATAAAGACTGCTAAAGGACACACTTGACATCCTCTTTCCTGTCGAGAGATAGATGAGAAGATCTATATCAGCTTTATATCTGTTTTATTATAAATCTGTGATCCATTTACTTTGAAACCAGAGCTGGCAATGACGTTATACCCAAGCTGGTCACGCTCATGCTCTCTTGAAGGTTATCATTGTTAGAAATACCAGCTGATAACAATACATTACAGAGTACTGATGTACTGTAGTAACATGTTCACAGAGAACATAGAGTTTGTCATTTCAAGTTTGACGTTTTACATCATAAAGGAGAACCATTATGCTCATTTCCACCTCTTATGTGTATAATTATGGACTCTACTTGTCTTATGCTGGCCTTTTATGCATCCCGTTAGTAAATGCTTTATCTGTAACAAGCCTTTTTAACTCGAGCCGCTGAAAGCTCACTTTCTTTTGATTGGCTGCCCTTCACCCTGCTTCCATAAACAGAACCTAGTGTTTATAAGCCCCACCTACTCATCTAGAGATGACCACAGAAAGGAATCAATTTTAAACCGATATCAGAGAAAAGGACAAATCAGGTACATAAAGAAGACTGAAGCAAATTGATTCCTTTAACAGACACTGACTCCAGTATTCAAAACTTTGGCTAATCCAAGACTGGAACAATACTACTCATAGACAAAAGAGATTTTCTGTGCATTCATGCCCCACTGCAAGGAGCCATTCCCAGTGCTGCACAAACACAAACTAAGTCAATTAATACAGCAGTAAATACCACTTCACAGTTAATGTCCAGTCCAGTAAATGATATAAGTCACATCTTGTGACAACCGAGTGCCACCCGACTTGATTTGAGCAAAGCAATAAACTCCTAACAGTCACCGCAAAATGTGATGCAATTCAGAGAGAGCATGATTATGAATATATAAAACTCAATGCAGGTGAAACATTAAAAAGTATTTCCTCCATAACATCCTCTCCCAACACAGTCAATAAGCACTATACTCAAAACAAAATCCTAACCCCGCTAATGCATACAGCCCATTATCACCATGCACCTCTCAGCTGGAACGCTCCCAGAAGCGTCTGATCACTGAACCGTAAACTATTGTAAATGGTTCAGCTTTCAATTGACTCTAAACATGGATGAAAATGTTCTTCCTTTAGAAACAGACTTCAGCAGTGACCGAGGATAAATCCGCCATCATTTTTTGGACTTGGCGATGTTAGTCACAGATCACTAAACTATCAGCACAGAGGGAACACTGACACTCTGAAGGGATTATTCCCAAACAGGAAGGGCGATGTATTCATATATTCTCATAACAATAAAAACTCTTTAAGTTTAAAGTTTAAAATACTGTGAGGTGTGCTGCCACATGCTCAAACAGAGGTGCTGGTTCATTATTTAATGGTCAGTCGCAATTTTTCTGTATATAATTTTGTCATGGCAGCAGGCGTCACTCATTAGTCACTACAACAAGCAGTTAAATGTCAATTACAAACAGCTCCTATCGATACGACACAGCGAGAGTGATCATGTCAGGGTGGATCAGTGCCACCCAGCACATCTGACACGCACAGCTAGCCTAAATTCACATTATGCACATTTGTTACCAACATGGATGAAAAAAAAGCAGCAGCCAGTGCGATTAGTGCATTTAACTTAACATTACTTTCTTATGGGGTAACTTTAATAATAAAAATATTATTAAGAAGCACGGGGAAATAGTGAGGATAGAAAGGCTGACAGATGAGTAAAAGCGGGACGCTACATTTAAAAATGGGACAAAAACACAACAGGGTGAAATTAATGAAAGAAAAACTAAGACAGAAGAAAACCCTCCATAGTGCCAGAATAATTAAGAAATACCGTTTAAAGAATAAAAGCAATAAAGCAAAAACAGCAGAAAAATGCTCAAATGATTTAAAAATGAGAGCTGATAAAAGACAAGTGAAACAAAGCTTCAAAAATGCATTTTGACAAGTGATTTAAAGGAAGTCACAGAGCTTCATCAGCTGAGGGGCGTGATGGCAATAGCAAGGTCACCTTTAGATTTGGAAAGATCAGAAGGGTCACTGCTAAGGATTTAATAATCAGTACTTTATTTTTATTTTAAAGTTTAAATCTAAACTAAGGAGTTTGTTGGATGGGAATGTAGTTTATGGTGCTTTTATAGCTGAGAAAAATTAGGCTAGTAACTGTGCGGTGTATGGGTCACAGGACAAAGCCTGAGCCCCGTTTTTGTCCACATACATTCATATTAAAATTAATAAAAGTCTTTTCTACATTACATATCTTAGTATAATGCATGAAATGTCTTGTGAGTTAGTTTATTTGTCCTCCTCCATGATCAGGAGCTCAGCAACCAACTATCATCATCATGTTGCCTAGAATCTTTTGCATTTATAGAGCTGTGGCTTAAAAGCATCATATCAATAGGCCAAACAATACTGCAGCGTGGGCATGTACTACTGAAGTTCATGTGACTTGTAATAAAATTTGTCCCTCTTGAGTTCATGTTAATTACCGTTTTAAGGTAACTGTGTTGCTTTTTAAACCATCTGTGCACAACCAAGAAATAAAATGCTCTGATGTGGAAGATTTGGCACACACAGATCTGGAAAACACATTCAGGCTCCACACAAAGCTACATGAAAGGCTCACGTGGAATAAAACTGCACTTGAGTAACATCTGAACTCTAACAGCCTGTGATGGTGTAGAAAGATGAGGTATTAGCTCATTGCACGCCACGGGTTCGTGTTGACCAGCCTATGCTGACCCGTGTTGTTTCACAGTAAAGTAATCAGACAGAGAAAGTTAGGCAAGTCCAGATTTCTCAGGAGAGTACAGTGGAGGCAGCTCTGCAGCGTCAATTTGTGTTTTCTTCTGGGTGATGTAGTGACCGTATCCAAGGGTAGAATTTAATTTCGGGAAATAAAGTGAATCTACGGGGTCTCGCTGGAGGCAGGGTGGTGCACTTTCACAATAAAATACCCTGCACAGCTCTTGGAAAAAAAAAGAGACAGTCTGCTTTGCTTGGCTCCTGACACAGTGTGGCCTGGTGTGCAGCTCCAAGTCTGCAGACAACAGGTAGATGCACCGGCTCAATTACTTAATACAAACTCAATCACCAATGTTAAGTGCAGTTTGGATACTGCACTTAATGTGGTATTATATGTATTACATAATGGGAAAAACAAGTGGGAATGAGCTTGCACACACACAACACTCACTGTGGCAGAAGTATCTCTTTGCATATTTGAGACACTGTGGCACGCACAGGAGTGACAGAGGCACATTTTCTCCTGCTTCATCAGCTCATTTGGTCCATTTCGAAGCATTTTATGGAGAAATTCATGATGTGTTGTATTTGTCAGACTAGTAGGACCACGCTTGGCTCAGCTTTACCTCAGTTTGGCTGTGTTCACACAGAGACTATAGTTTTTCTGCAGTGCTGTGCAGGAAGACCTGTGTAGCAGTTAAAAGAAGTCAAAATGCAGCAATGGCTTTATTAATGAAGAATGACAGTATTTATCGATCTGTCTGTTATTAAATACCACTGTGGTGGGGTGGTCAGTGGGTGGCACGAAGGTGCAGGGCACAGTTTGAATCAATAACAGGTGAAGTCAAAACACACCATCCACGTGCATGTCGTACCTGCAGGCCTTGCATGCAAGCACATGTGAGCGCACATCTGGAGCTCCGTGGGCTTCAAGGTTAGACGGCATCACCGTTCAACAATGAAAGGATTTGCAGTGATTATTTACAGTAATTAAAGTCTAATCCAAACACTCATAATCGCAGCCTGTTTTTTTTGCCACAGAGCTTTTTAAAAATGGTGGTTAAAGCAGTGAAGGCTGTTAATGAGGACAGCTCATGTTTGCAGATGTAACGACGCTAATGCTTGAACAATGATGAGTGACAGCAGTGCTTTTTCTGCCTGAAGGTTCCTGGGAGTCAGATTTAGTACCGCGTCCTGAGCAGAGCTAAGGTTAGGTGCTGACAGCTAAATACATAACCTTGTTGTCACCCGCTGAGACACGCTGTGAGCACACTCTCATTGCCACGTACGTTAAATAGTCACAATTTCGCCTCCTGACGTTTTAACTAAACATGTTTTATTAATTTCTTTTTTTTTTTTCGCTTTAACTGTGTTTATCTGTGCTCCATTTATACCAGCGAGTCCTTCCACACACATGCAGGGCAGATAATGAGGACACAGTAAATTAGGGCTGCAATTAATTACCATTTTATTTACAGATTAGAATAATTATTAGCTTATTATATAAATATATAAATTCTAAAACATTATATTTTACATATTAAGGAACCCCATTAAACTAAGAAAAACACACAAATGAGAAACGGTAACCACTTTTCTCACTTATTGCTGAACCATCAGTCAGTTAGCAAAATAGCTTATTATTATTAACTTGGTTTTCATATTAATTAATTGAACTTGTCAAAATATTTTAGACTAAACATATGAAACTGAGTAGCCTGAGGGACAGATCAGATTATAGGAGAAGAGCTTCTTCCACACACACTGACAGGAAATAAGTGTCCACAATATGCTTTTTGTTTTTTTCTTTATATTTTAGTGTGTTACTGGTTTTTTAAAAGTTATTCTGGAGTTATTTCTATGGAAACAATTTCTGAATTTGTAGAAAAAGCATTTATTATGTTGCATAATGCCCACTTAGTTTATCACATCCTAGAATATAGAATGTCGATAGCTCTCTATAGGTTCCAGGGTTATAGCTCCTTACCATAGTCTATATAAAAGATAAGAATAGCCACTGTGATGTCCCCCAGTGGTTTATAATCGCTCCTTATAAAGCCTAAAATTTAGCTTAATGGAAGTTGCCATCTTGGTTTTTGTAACCAGAAGTGGCCCTAAGGCCAAGTCATAAAATAAGGCGTCAGTCGCACAGGTTGACCATCCCTGGAAACTTCCAGGTGCGAGGGGAAAATTTGTATTCCCCAACCAGCTGGTGAGAAGTTGCTGGCTGTAGCTAGGTGAAATGGTCACATGTTTTGCATGTAAGAAATTTGAAAGAGTATGACACGTTCCGGAAACACGGAACATTCACCTTACCGCTGCAACCGACCTTTACAAAGGAGCAGCTTCGTTAGGCGAGCATTTTCCATTTCTGGTTTGCGTCACACTTTTCACGGTTTCACTACCACGTAGAGAATATTTGCAGACAAATCTGTGTCTTCCATGTAATCTGTTAGCAACCAAAGCAATCACAAGGATGTTTTCAGGTTAGGACCATACCTATACACACATATACACCATATACCAACATATACTTCTTAGTGACCAGTTTCACCTAGTTACTGCCAGCAACCTCCAGCAACCACTTGCCTACTAATAGGGGAATACACATTTCTATATAGCAACTGGTGGTTGTCAGCGGGTTGCTGAGCAGTCCTGAGTGATTTGGGCCAAACACTAGCAACCATGGTTGGCAAGGTGTACCCATTCTATCTATGAATGCAAGCCTCAGATATGTGTAAAAATAATCTAATGCTAATTTTAAGACACAAAAAATACAAATAAAATACAAGCCACCTGTCAAAGCAGCTATTCTCCCGCTAATGTAAAGCCTTAATAAACCTTTACAGAATTTAAAAGGCTGAGTATTTTTTAAATGTTAAAATTATTAAAAATTAGCTACGATAAGCCATGCTACGACATGCCTACGACAGATTTTTTTTTTTTTTTTTTTAAAAAAAATTTTTTTTAAA
>VOQK01013944.1:13628-27376 GCA_015052645.1 Benitochromis conjunctus
AGACTTCTTAACATTTCAGATTTATTTTCACAGTTTGGAATAACTTTAACAATAAACAATTAAAAATAACACCAACCAAATTTAGGTTTCAAGGTGTTGCATCCAGTTTCAGTCTCCACGAGCACGTAGATGTCAAAATCAAGTTTATTCAGGTTTAGATAACAAACATCCTTTTCATGGCTGGTGGAACCATCACATGCTCGGATTTTATCATTGTCCTTTGAAGTCCTGCAATGACAGAATGAGGAGTTAACGAGAGAGGTGAAACACGAAAAGCTTTTCCACCTCAGCCAATAACTCAGAATATGACTCATGTAATTCCTTCAAAGTTCCCACATTAACATTCAGCTGGGATGTTAAGTAATTCACACTGGCACGAGATCCAGATAAAGCCACGAGCATGCTTTAACAAAATACTGATGTCCAATATTTGGGAAATAACATCTGATATTTAGGACTGACTGCGCAAATGAATGTCTTCACTCTGTAACACGCATAAATAGAGAACTGCTGCAGCACTGCTGATGTGCTGATTCACTGTAATAAATCTATAATTGTTCCTTATATAGAATTTCACTCCACACAGCGACTGCCTTATGCTTCTTGTATGCTGGTAGCCTTTTATGCTCACCTGTAGAAGATGTTCAGCTTGAGTGCGTCACTGGCTGGTTTCCAGAAACACTTTGTTCTATTAGACTCAAGTGAACATCTGAAGTCCGTCACCAATTCAGCTGTACGGTACAAAAAAGAATGACGTCACATACATACATATATTTAAAAAACTAAACTAAACTCATTCTAAAAGGACTTAAGTTATTATATATCAGCATTTCAGCTTTCTAGTACTTACTGCGGGACTTTGCAGTACTAATGGTTTTGATCACAAGTGCGCTGTCCTTCCAGTGACTGCACGCAGGATCTAGAACAGCCTGAATGCTGATACGCCAGCGATCAGAGTGCGTATCTTCTGTGAAGTACTTCTGTGTGAAATAATTCACTAAGTGGCGTGACTTTTTCTGGAAAAAACAACAAACAAACAAAAAAGACGTTTAGTAAAATTTAAATAATACCAGGGCTTATAGTTCTCCATGCACTCTGCCTGATATCCAGTTCAAGGGCACTTCATATTCATAAATGGAAAAATTTATTTTTAGATAAATGCCGTTTTTTTTTAAACATAACTTTAGGGTTATTTACAGCCCTCGGGGCCCGGTATTGTTCAATATAAATTATTGTTTTTAAACTTATCAGGTGCATAAATTCACAATTGTGAAAAACTATCATTTGATTAATATTTTGTTTGTTTTTTATATTGTGAATAAACATGTTTGGACTAATTTGCATTATGTTTGCCGATAGTAGGTCTATGGTACATGAAAAAAGTGCCACATAGGTCAACTGGATATTCTTTATAGATTTGAAAACTGTCATTAAATATGGATAAAACCATTATTAATAAGAACTCATATCTAATACATTTGTAGATCTTTTTTCTTTGGCTGCTTTTGTTAAAGGCCACCACACCAGATCTTCTGCCTGCGTCTCACCCTGTTTCTAGCACCCTCCTCTGTCCCACCAACCCTCTGCATCTCCTCCGTCACTACGTTCATAAACCTGCTCTGAGGTCCTCCTCTTTTCCTCCTGTCTGGCAGCTCCATGTTGTCCAGGATTTTGGTAATGACCATTTTTAACAGCCGAGTGTAAAGAAATGAGGGAATAAAAATGCGCATGGCCTTTTCATAAAACACTACCATTAAAGTAGCGCTTTAGCAGTAAAGATGTGACACTGGGCTTCCCATAATGCAACTCACTATCAGCTTTATTTCAAAGACCACTATTATAACTCAGGATGAGTAAAATTAACTTTATTTTTAAATGAATTTTGTTTCTCTTTAGGTAGAAACTTGTTTTCAGCAATCTAATGTCAGTCAGTCTCACTGCTGGCTTTCAGTTCCATATTACCTCGTCTGACAGCTGCAGTCCATATTTGATTACTTCATATTTGACTGTACAGTTTTTCGGGAGATTGTCCGGCTTCTTCCAGGACCAGGACACCTTCACTTGAAATTCATCGTCCCACTCATATATCACGTCTGTTGGTTCGGGAAGCTGAAAATCTGTAGGTATAAGAAGAGCTGTTACTCCCAGCTTTGCATAAAGGAATGATGCTGTTCAGACGCTATCGCGGTGGGCTACCACCGAAGCCAGAAATGTCATTTCCTACAAACTCTTTCACAACACTCGCTGCTGTCTGCAATCAGTTCCTCGTGCCACTCGTTGTGACACTGATGTGTTTTGTAATACATCGGACTGAAGCTGAAGATTGTAACGCTATAACTGCTGTCATCATTATATATATCATTTTTGGGACTTCTATTATGTAATAATGGTAGCTGACTGGCAGCAATTTGGCAAAGTCATCTAAAAAAACTGATGATCAAATTTATTACCAGCAAACTCCCAATATAATCCTGGAAGAATGTGAGCACTGAGGAAAAATGAAATCATTTAATTGCGCCAATTAATGGAAATATCACCCGACTGTACATGAGCTGGCGAACATTCCTCACATTCCACCTCCACCTCTGTTTTTACTATTAGATTGGTCGGAAATGCTCTTGAATCATATGCAAAATGTCCTGGGCACCACCCACACATGGAGTGTTAGAGTGTAGTAAAATGCGCTGATATCCGGACTATGCATGGAGAAGGACAGCATTGATTTCTAGGATTTTTTAAAAACATGATTATAAATATTACTGGGTCATTTTTAATTTATTTGTCACAAAAATGAATGCCTCTTCATATTTATCTTACAATCATACAATAAAGTGCAGCTGCTCGGCGTTGAAAATGTGACGCTCACGTTTTCTTCAGATTGTACAGGCTTTTTTTGCAAAGTGACACAACAACATCTTAGATGTCCTGGAATCAAAAATAATGAAAGAGATTATTTAATTTGAATTCTATGACACATACTTTTAAATTTTGCCTCAGCTGTCATTGCGACATTTTCACTTGAGCAGGTTACCCACGCAACTTGGTAGCAGGGTGCGCTGCGCACCTAGACAGTAAAAGACAGCCTCTTTAAGCGCAAACTAACCCGAAAGGTACTCTTGGTAAAATCGGGGGAGTGAAGTCATAAGACTAAGAAATATACTCTAAATTTATACTCAGAAAGAAATAAGCGAAACTGTTCCAAAGAGCTCTCTAAATTAGCCAGGTCCTTGGAGATAGCTAACCTAGCACATTACACATTAACCTCTGGGTTTGTTACTGGCAATTAGAATTAACAACACAAAACCACCGAGGTCAAGTTCAATGTGCTTTCTAATTCGTTTATTCAGTTATTCATAGCGCCAATTCATGATATAATAAAAAAAATAGTAATAATAACAACAATGACACTTAGTGTAATAGGGTCAAGACCCTTAAAGTGACACTTCACCAAGTGCGTATAGTGCAGCGGAAAGGAAAAGCTCCTTAACGAGGAAGAAACTAAGGGTGGGCCTGTCCCGGGCAGGGTGAGAGGAAAGCGGAGACAGAAATAAATAAAAATAAAAATACACACTGACATTTAAAATTAAAATATTATCTGACTTATTCATTAATTTATTATTTTTTTAAACGGCAGAAACACTTAAATTATAACCACAGAAGTGCTTTAATTTAATTGGATATTAAACAGCAGCGGTTGGAGAGCCCGAAACGCTCGGTTAACGAATAACGCGTGTGCGTCAAAAACATGCTAATTAACCTCTGCTTTGACAGACTGGGCACGCTCACTGACAGGTTCGGTTTAACCGAACAGTTTTCAAACGTAGACTATTATTAAAACTGGTATAGCAACCAATGAGTGTTTTACCTGCTTTACAGTAGAAACTCATGGTGGTGGCGCACAAACAGATGAAAACCTGCCGAGCGACAGTCATGTTGCCTTCAAGCGTCCCGAACTTTATTCCTGGAAGCGTTTCAGGAGCTCGTTTGAGTCCCTCTTGGAAACCAAGTAGAAAATAAATGTAAATATGTCTATATAAAACACACACAAAAAAAATACAGGCCGTCTAGGTAAAAAAGTTTTTTTTTCCAAAAGTGAATGGGAACACTGGAAAAAGCGAAAACGCAGCCCAGTCTCCAGCTACACCTTAACCGTCTCCGTGCCTACTGATCCTTACCGGGAAGGCGGGGCGGAGTTGTTTCGAGTGGGAGGAAACTGTAATGACAACGAGGTTATGACATGTCACGGAGTGGGAATGCGTAAGAAGCCTCGTTTACCAAACGCTGTCAGAAGCGGGAATCCAGCGTCCATACAACAAATCGTTTTGGAAAAAAGGAAGCTGCTCCCCTCGCTCTCTTAATGGGGGGCAAGATTACGCATGCGTGTGATCTTAAGTGCGATATATCAAACCGCAAGTGTCCATCCATTCCTCCAGGAAGTCGTCAGGCCCTAAATGAGTCTGTGGATCATTAAGCTTATTATCTATGTGGTAATGGCTTTATGCTGAAACAAACAATATAGAGTGGGCCAAACTGATAACACAAGTGCAGGAAAGGCCAAGAAAAACACAGAGAGTAGATAGTTGTGTTAGACTTAAGATTTACTTTCAGTTGTGGGTCAAGCTCAAAGCAACTTCACGTTATTTTTAAAATGCCGTGGATGATATCAGATCAAATCAACTCTATAGTATGCATTGCTGTTGTAAAGAAAACATTTTGCTGAAAACTTTGTGGTGGATTTCGCCTGTTTCAACTTGCAGAAAGCAGCCGGTGGTTGGAAGGGGAACAAGCAAACCCCGGCGAGGGTTTCCAAACAGCGCATGAATCCTGAAAACCCCAAGCCTCTGGGCGAGCTGCTGCTGCGACACTTCATGTGTGGAATGAGGCATGTGATAGTACAATCCAGCCATGAACCCTGTAGGACACAATCGAGTGTGCAGACAAAAGACATACATGTGTTTGTTTGAGCTATAGTGATTTGTGAATAATTTCACCATCTACTTCGTCATGCGTTTGGGAAGTGTTATCATTATTGTCTCATGTAGGATTTGTTCCAGGCCTCGTGTCATGATGGCCCAAGTGTTTTGAACAAGGCGGCTTGCTTGCAGGCAGCATCACGCCTAACAACTTTTGTTTTTTTTAAACTTATTAAGCCAGGCTGGTGATGAGGAATGTGCTTTGGTACCGTCTTGGTCAAATATGTTTTCTCTAAAAAAAAAGAAAAGGAAATATTTTTTTTTTAAATGTTGCTGACATTAAATGAGCAAAAAGCAAATTGCTTATTTTATCATTCGATTCAGTTACTGTTAATAATTTTTTTTAAAGCCTTTTAAATGATATGCAGATTATTGTGTTTTGCTTGTATCTACACTGGACGCAGCCTGTATACACGCCTCCTGTGGTTTCCCAGCTGTGATGGAAATTACGATGTTTTGGGAGATTGTTTATGTTGGCTTTAAAAGGTCAGCGTGGCGTCCTCAGCCACATCTGCAGAGAAAGAATTTATGAGAGATTTTCTACTAAAAAACTTCAGCAGCGATTTTGTCAATTTCAAACATCATTTTAGCCAAACGCAATGAGTTTTTTTCCCCCACAGGTTTTATTGAAAAAGGGATTTTACAAAGGAAGTTTGACAAGCAGCTTCACCTCAGTAAACAATGCAATAAAAAAGACAAACAGAAATCTCTGCTAGGACGGATTCTGGACCGAGTCCAAAAAAGTGGATATAATACACACGTACATACATATAAACATACATGGATACAGAGTTCATTTTACAGCATGTTGACAAATTATGTACATCTGCTTAAATATTATTTATCTGTCTGCTAATTTCAGTGTAGCACTTGTGAAATACTGTGAATAATCAGCATGTGAGGCTTCTTATTACTCAAGATAAAGGAGTCTTTTCAGAAGACAGAGCACAAAGGCACTGGATCCAAAATCAGGTCTTTAATAACTCAATGCACTGAAGTAAATCTCATCACAACGCTGTCATCGCTTTGTCAATTTCTCATTTCAAATGTCCAAAAATAATACTTTTTCAATGATTGTTTTCAAGCCGTAGTAGAATTAGCAATCTATATTATGCATTCACGCGTGCACTGTGCAGAACACTGTTACTCCAAATGGACTTTGTTTTGTCTTAACAATGCACTTGACAACTTTTAAACTACACAAGCCACTCTCGCCAGCAGATTTATTACAACCCTGAGCTCTGTCTTGTCTTCACTGTGACTTTGGAGCAGTCACAAGAGGCCTGCCATTGAATAAACATGGCAGTAACTTTGCCCTGATGGTCTATAAGCTGCTGCTCTTTAGTTGTGACTTATATGTTTATCGCCTTCTACTAAGTCATCAGGAATGCGCTGCTAGCACGTAAACATCGACCTTTTGCCAGACAGAGTCTTGCAATGCTTTCGGTTAGGTTGCCTTTATAAAACAGTTGAACCAGTTGAGCTGGTATACTAGCACGAAAACCTGTGGCCACAAACAGTGAGATGGAATCTAAAGGTGCTACTGTCTTTGAAAAGGTGACCCAAGTTGTAAAAGTTAGGGCGGCGCGTGGTGTCCTGCATAGATCTAAAGGGTGGCATTGCAAATAAAAAACTGAAAAACTACTTAACCAGCAGTCAGTCCTGGAGTTTTATTGGAAAGGTGGGGAAAGAAAGTGCAATGCAGCCGAGCGTAACACCTAAACCTGACATGCAGACACGTAAATGGTGTTGCTGTAATACATTCTCAGAATTACTGCTGCTGTGGTTTGAGTACTAAATCTGAGTGCTGTGCCGCAAGCTGTTACCCCCACCATCTACTGCACATCCAGCAAACATGCCGTTGATAGCCAAATGGCATCTTCACCAGGGGGAATGTTTTGGCATGCATAGCTGGGCAGATTTGTACTGACAAATTCCCTGTTATCAACCAATCCAGGTCCTCAAGGGAGAAGTGCAAGGATATACAGAAGTGTGGGTGGCCGCAAGAGACGGAGGGTGGTGGGCAGGAGGTCAACCGAGATCAGTGGATGTCCCGCTGATGGCACGGAACACATGGAGGGAGTTCTGTAACAGTGATCGCATCATATCCTCCGGGTATATCTGGGGTCGAAGCAAAACAAAAGCACAATCAGCGTCAGACACACACTTTGAGTACTGTGAGTTGTTGTTCTTCACATACTGTACATTCAAGCTGAGTGCATACTAAAGCTGGACTTTATAGTACTGCACAGAGGCCTACACCACAGCGGGTGATGGTGCTCCTGCATCGCTCTGCCTTCACCAGAGACTAAGGTCAGAATTTGGCCCTAATCTTCAACAATCGGGTACTTTTCATCAAATGCAGAACATTTCAGAATGTACCGAGTCAATACGCAGAGTGTGAGAGCTGCGAAAATGGAATATGTCTGCACTGGTAGAATAATGGCTTAATGGCACTGTGAGCAAGCTAGATACATTTACAGGATAAAACGTGTTTAACGGATGCATTATCCTATGATTGATCAATAAAATGTGTTTATGAGGCATATTAATTCCAAGCAGCAAAATGACAGTTTTTGTGTACTGTGTCGCCACAAAGTGCAGATACTTTTCTGAGAAGGTCATGCTGTAAAGTAGATTTATTGCAAGGCAAGGCATTTTATTTATATGGAACCAAACAGTCATTCAAGGTGCTTTACAAGAAAAATTTAAACCAAATATAACGGAGTAAAAAAAACCAAACAGAAATAACACCAATAATAATATTAAAAGCAATGACAAAAATAAAAACGACAACAGTAACAATGATGGAACAGCTACCCGGTTAGTTGAAAGCAATAGTGAATAAAGCTGGTTTAGCTTCTTTTTTTTAATGGTTAGGTCGGGGGAAGATGTGACCTCAGTGGACAGTTGGTTCCTGCAGCACAGTGGCTAAATCACCCCATTTAGTTTCAGCTCTGTGACCATTAGGTGACCAGGTCTCGGAGATCTTAGAGGCCTACTGCATCTGTATCCATTAAACATCTTATACATATATTTATCACACAAGCAATTTAATGATGTATCAGCAACCAGTAAAAATTGAATTCTGTTTTTTATTTAAAAAAACTTTAAATTGAATTCTGTATTTTACTGGGAGCAATGCAGGGAGCTGAGAATCGGAGTGACATCCACTCTCTTCCTGGATTTTGTTAAAATTCTAGCGGCATCGTGCATCCTTGTGTCCAAACAGGATAATCGCCATTTCGTTTTCACTTTTTCAAGGCACAAAGAGAGGAGTCAAAAGAATAAAAATTGTTTTGTGAGACAGCCAAATAAATCTGAGTATCGTCTGCATAGCAATGATAGTAGGCTGACTTGTATTCCTGAATGATGCCACTCAGGGGAAGCATATACAGATTAAACAAGAGTGGCTCAAGAACCGACCCTTGTGGGACTCCACACAGAATTAGTATTTTCTGAAATTCAGAAGTATCAATAAAGACAAAATAATCTATATAAATAAACAATAATTATACCTTCAAGGTATTAACTAAATCATCTAAGGATTGTTCCTGTGAGACTGAATTTTATAATCTAATAGTATGTCATGATGTACAGTGTCGAATGCTACGCTAAGATCTAACAGTACCAGGGTAGTAAGTCTGCCTGAATCCATACAAGAGCAGTTTCTGTGCTGTGAGACTGATGAAAGCCTGTTTGAAAGTCATGACAACAATTAATAATCATCAAGAAATTACTCATTTGATTAAAAACTACTTTTTCAATATTTTTAGCAAAATAATAATCTCTTTTTTCAACTGGGGTTTGACTATTGCAGTCTTTAATGATATAAGGAAAATACCAGGATGGGTGGAAGAATGGAAGCATTCACAGTGTTCAAGAGCTCGGGGGCTAAGCTGTGCCACAAATCAAACTTAACTTAAAACCGCAGCAAAGACATTGTTTTCTTCTAAGATGAAGCACATAAAAATATACAATTAATTCTAAACAAATAGCATGAAAAGAGCACAAAGACAGTCGCGATCACATACGATTAGTGCTGCAGCAAAACCCTAAAACCAAAAAGTTCCTCTGCAGCAGAGTAGGAAAGGCTACTAGCCTAGGCTACAGGGCAGCAACATTGTTTATACTGTTACACTGATGCATGTTGATATTATTCCTAAATTTCAGTTAATGAAGTCAGTGGCTGTTTTTTGCCATTTTTAAATCGTGGCTCTGTACGATGTCAGTGAGAAGCAATCTTCTCAAGGACACAACTGTGGTTGTGCTCACAGAAGCCCCACCCACCTGATGTTGAAACTTTATGTTCGAGACTAGGTTTAAAGGGAGAGTGCTTCACCAAGTCTCGTGAGAAAAATACGGATTAGTTAGAATTTTTTCCACGGTGTGTCTTAATTGTTAATTGTTCCTGTTAAAAGGAGGTTTTTTCTTCCCACTGTCGCCAAGTGCTTGCCCAAGTGCTTTGGGGTTGTCTGACTATTGGGGTTTTCTCTGTTTTTTCTGTATTATTGTAGGGTCTTTACCTTACCTTGCCTACAGGCAATTGTTGTTGTGATTTGGCGTTATATAAAATGCAGTTGAATTGTGATTTTAGGCAAAGTTCCTTTAGTAGAGTCCAATAATGTAAATGAGCACAGTAGGTTCCCTTTGAATTCCCTTTCAAATATTTGATATAAGGCCCCAAAATGGACATTGCTGGTCCTGTAATAAGTCAAAAACATCCGGTCATCCATCATCCCGGTGAAAACCAGACGGTGAAACAGGTAATGTGACTAAAATCTCCACTCACAATGAAAAAGGTTATGAAGTATAATGTCTTATCGACTTAAAATGCATGTCACTGTATTTATTTTATGAAAGATAAAATGCCACATCTTCTTTCTATTTCACAGCCAGCTGTCAATGACAACGCAACAACAGCGCCTCGCTTCAAAGCAACAGGATCAAAACTTTCACTGCAAAACTATATTTGTTTTAGTCTAACGAGGACAGAAGCCTTCCCTTTAAAAACACACCCATGTGATATTAGACACAGAGGCGACAGATGGCAGCGAAGTGAATGGCATGTTTGCCTATAGTCTAGTTTGCTTGGGAATAATTAAGGTGGCAATAGATCCTTTTTTCTTTTTTTTTTATCAGGATCCTGTTTTTACATATGCGGACACGCAAAAAGTCAAACCTTAACCAGAAGACCAGTGTGACTGTAAACAGGATTTGATTAAAGGCATCTCTTATTTGCATTGTTTTCAGAACCATCAGTAGTGCTTGTGTTGACAAACCATTTCACGTCCCAGTGTGATCTGATAACTTTGTCAAATGAGGAAGTAACTGCGTGCCAAATGTGTCTCGTCTGCCAAACCACTTTTAACCTCTGAATGCATTATAAAGATCTTTCCAGCTGAATGCATTTTATTTAACATCAAACTGCTGCATTTGTCTGATCCATTCCGTTTGATCCTGTTTTATTTCTAATTAGGACCTGACTATTAACCATCCAAGTATCGATTGCTGTTGGAATGTTTTTTGGGGATCCAGATAAATGTATATTGATTACTTTTAGATTTAACCGCAAGGTGTCTGGAAGAAATTAACTACAAAAGTGCACAGTCATCATTAGTGTTAATCAAAAAGGGGACATAGTTAAGACATTCAACATACTTAAAAAAAAAGAAAAAAATCACACACAGTCACACATTACCTTGTGTTTTTTCCTTAAAGCTTAAGGCCAGCATAATGGAGAGAAAAAGTCAGACCAGTTAGTTTAGTAACATCAAATGTCGGCAGGCACATAAACAAACGGAAATGTGGCCTAACAATACCAACGGGATGCGTGGCAGCTGTGCAGCAATACATCATGACTTATCATTTATGGGAAGAGAACGTCAAACTAATGCACAATCTCGATGAGCAACACTGACCGGTTTTTTCATGCATAAAAACGTATTTCTTGCTGTTACAGTTGCAACACAGGCATGTTTCCTAAGAGCGGACTCATCTGCTTATCTAAGCCGAACATTTTTTGGTCTAGCCTAAATTCTACTGTCATGGATTTTGAAGACAAAGAACACGAGCAGTTGTTCTGTGACACGGGGAATCATTTTTTTCTAGGAACTGTTTCTTCCCACTGTCGCTCATCACAACTCACTTCCAGTTTGGTTGTGCCCAGTGGTGAAAATGAGGAATCAAAATTGTGCTTCTGAAAACCGCCCTATGAGTTATGTAACCGAAAGGGTCAAATAATCCTAACATATGGGCAGCGCTTGATGACTGTATTCATGACACCTAACTAGCATGGCTCACGTTGAACGATAAGGCATTCCTGTTTACATGGAGCACGACTCCGCAGCACTGGAATTTTTCAGTGTTGACCCTGACTACAGTAACTCTGAATATCAGCCTAAAAAGGCTGATTTGCTGGTTTGTCCATGTGGATACATTTCTCTTTTATTTGCCCAGCTTTTCAGATATCCAGCACACAGGCATTGCAACAGGAAGTGCCTATTACACATGAATCTTTCAGTGTGTCCAGTGTATAAAGGTTTACACACTAAAAAAACACCATTCTCCCCAAACTGTTGGCAATGTGATAAAAACAGTGCATTCCACTTAAAAGTAAACACCTCACCTGACAATGATTGTTCCCTTGAATGAGAGCTCCTTCTGAAGTGAATTGGGATCAGCACCTGAAAGTCCAGTTCTGACCTTTTACAGCTTTTCAACCTGCACCTGACAGCTGTCCAGCTACGACCCAGATACAACCCACTGCACAAAGTGACGTTTTTTATAAGCCATTTTTGGACGCACAAATTTGGTCTACTGAAGGGGTTGTATTGTAACGGCAAGTATAATAGACGTGTATGGGCTATTTATGGTCCAAAGGTAGCGGTTGTGGACGTCTTTTCAATGTCAAACTTAGACTCATTGTAGATGTAGTTTTTATAATGCTACAGGCTCTGTAGTCCTATGTTTCGAGAGGGTGGTGGGCATGTTTTCTGTACAGAAACAGTTATGTGTGAAGGAAAGCAGAGTGATTAGCAGACATCTCCACGGTGCGGGCTCTTGAACTAAACAACAGCGAGCAGCTGCTCGGTGGATTTGGAGCAGAAATGTCCCGTCACTTTGCAAAATGTGCACATCGACAAAGACCGTGGAGCAGATAGTCCAGTTCAAACATACACACTTGCACAAACTTCTCGTACTTTCCGTCGCAACTCCTCTCAGTCCTACACAAACACACTCACTTCCTCTGACAAGGCTCTTTACAATAAGACAGGATACCAACCTCACTAAAATAGAAACCAACCATACATAATGCAAATGCAGTTTTAAACTTCTTAAACACATTGAATTACTTTTAAAATGAATTCCAAAATTGTTCTAAAGACCCATTATTATTTTACATTTTAACATGGATTTTAATGTTTTTAATATAAAAATATCAATATTAATAATTGACCGTTTTAACCTGGTTACAAACAAGCAAGTTGATTAATTAAAATAAATAAACCAATTAAAGCAGGGAAATTAAAAAAACCAAAAAAAACCAAAAAAAAACACCCACATGTACGGAATAAATCAACAGGGTAACATATAATAAATCATGTTTGTTTATAAATAATCCGTATTTATACGTATCGTGTTGATAACAACAATGTTGATATTTGTAAATAAAAAGATATTACATATATTAATCATGTAAATTTCCTGCCCCTGTCTGGGGAAATTTTACTTTACTGTCATATTGACCTCCATGTTGGGTCATGGTTGGCTGACCTTGTTCGGACATCGTATAGATGTCCAGAATTGGTCATGGACCGACGGACTGAATACAGACATTATCTGCACGTCTATCCGACGTTCAGTGTTTGATGGGTAGGTTCCTAAGGCTCATGAGTGCCTATGTTTCCTATGACATTATGGGGCGTAGCATGAATTTGTTAGAAAATCAACATTAAATGTTAGTGCAGTGCCCTGATACATCACACGGAGAACATTAAGCACGAAGGATCGACATTTTCACAAATGCCATTGTGCACACATTGCTGTACCTGGATATGATAGTGAGTTGTGGCTCACCACCAGATCTCACTTACCAAATGTGAATTTGTTCTGCTTCCCAAAAGTGATATTCAAGTTTCAAGCTAGTGGTTTTGAGACGGTTTTAAAACAGTCGACCAGAGCATGTCAACAAAGTGCTTCTGTAGGCAGTCAGAACAGGACTATCAGGGCGGGATCCAAATGTGGCAATAGAGCTGGAAGTGGTGTATTTCTGAACCATTTGATGGCCTTAAAAGGAGATTGTAGCCAAATTTAAATGAGGTACTTTTCTTTGTGGTCATTCACTGAACATTTTCATTGCACCTGTGTGCACCGCAAGTGGAAACATACATTTTTAGTGCATTACATTTTGATTTGCCATGCAGGAAGCTCTCGGCCACACACCTCATCAAAGCAGAGCAAAACATAAAGGTTAAATTGATGCAGTGTGGGATTTTCCCACTCCCGACACGGACAAATGCTGCCTGAGTTTCGCTCGGGGAAATGAGATTACCTGCTCGTGGATGATGTCCGACAGCTCTTTTACCATTTCTTTGAAATTGGTTTTCAGGCCCTCGTGATACTCAAACTGGTCCTCTTTGATCAGACGCTCGTTTATGTCCAGCGCCATGCTGCAAGCCTCGACAAAACGTCTGCAATCAGAAGCAAAAGACATTAGGTAAAAACAAGTTAAAGTTATTTAAAAAAAAAAAAAAAAAAAAAAACCCCCTTGCA
>VOQK01013951.1:0-10994 GCA_015052645.1 Benitochromis conjunctus
GGCTGGTCTCAGGCGATCCTGGAGTTGAACATGCTGGATGTGACGGTCCTGGGCTGGTGTGGTTACACGAGGTCTGCGGTTATGAGGCTGGTTGGATGTACTGCCAAATTCTCTGAAACGCCTTTGGAGACGGCTTATGGTGGAGAAATGAACATTAATTTCACGGGCAACAGCTCTGGTAGACATTCCTGCAGTCAGCATGCCAATTGCACGCTCCCTCAAAGGTTGTGATATCTGTGGCATTGTGCTGTTTGATCAAACTGCACATTTCAGGGTGGCCTTTTATTGTGGGCAGTCTAAGGC
The DNA here is from genome assembly GCA_015052645.1 of Benitochromis conjunctus. Taxonomy (NCBI): domain Eukaryota; kingdom Metazoa; phylum Chordata; class Actinopteri; order Cichliformes; family Cichlidae; genus Benitochromis; species Benitochromis conjunctus. The sequence continues at coordinate 304 of VOQK01013951.1, forward strand.
ACACCTGTACAATATTCATGCTGTCTATTCAGCACCTTGACATGCCACACCTGTGAGGTGGGATGGAATATCTCGGCAAAGGAGAAGTGCTCACTAACACAGATTTAGACAGATTTGTGAACAATATTTGAGAGTCATGGGTCTTTTGTGTATGTAGAAAAATGTTCAGATCTTTGAGTTCAGCTCATGAAAAATGGGAGCAAAAACAAAAGTGTTGCGTTTATATTTTTGTTCAGTGTATGTATAACATCTACAAAGGTAAAACTAAGGTCTTGAAAATAAATGCAAACAGCACAAAATCAGTTACACTCGTAGAACACAGACTTGAAGAACTTAGTCTACAGGTAAGTGAGGAATAGATGCTGATGTAAAGGTGAGAATAATCTAAACAAGCGCTGCATTCTTACAGCTGAAGAACATCTGGAACACAAGAGCACTTAGGTAACACACCCAGATGAGAATCTGTGAATGTGAAATTAGTGCAGAATCTTGAAGGATGACTAAGGCTACGAGTATGTATCAGTACGACACAGACATTCACCAACATCTACTGGCCTAACAAGACCAGGACCTGTGGGGAAATAGTGAAGCAATGACCTGGAGAGGAAGAGAAGATGAAGATGGAATCCAGGCAACAACTTAACCAGACATACCCTGACATGAACCCGCAGGAGAGTAGAAAAGAAAAAATAAAGAAGTTGGGATACACGTGGTATGGGACGGGGACGATGCTTCCAGATTGAACATTTTGGAGGACGCTTGTCTCCTATACTGCAGGAGGGTTGTTAGGCTTTACTAAGTAAGTAAGTAAATCTTGTGGAGACTTAAATCTAGTCAAGATGCCACCATGTTGTCACTTGTTGGATATAAAAATTTGCATAAACAGGAATTGCATGATGATAACGAACTGTTTTATTATTTTATTTGTACTGAAATGTTTACTATGCGTTTCCAGATACAAACACATTCGCATGTATGAGTGCTTCAGATCACTTTTGATCTTGTTTGTGTCTTGCTTGTCGATTTTGCATTATGTTTTCTAACAGAAGTTACATGTTCACTTGAACTATTTCTTCTACGACCTTTTTCATGGTGCGGGCTTGGATGCTGACAACTTGTCTGACAAAGGCCAAACAGCTCCCTGTTGCACTCAGCAGCCTTTTCTATTCTGGAACATGAATATGTTTGTCACTTTGAATTGTCAGCTAGTTTCATTAGGTCCTAAGCAACAAAAAAAATCTGCTCACGTTTCTGTGACGCCCATCCCTTAAGCCCACAGACAAATATTATCTGCATTCTATTAGCATGCTTAATGTGTCTGTTATCCCTAAGTTATTAATATGCTAAATATATACACATGCCATGACAGAGTGAGGCAAAACTCTGCAGGCAGTGTACAGTAGCTCGTTATATCTGACTGCGACATGGTGCACTCTTGAATACATCACAAATACTTGCTCATCAAGCTGACCTGCAGGGCAAGCTGATGTTAAAAAGCTCTCTGATCCACACTGGAAGACTCACAGGTGTAGTGGGCCCCTGTTGATGTTGCATCTTCTTTGAAAGGCAACTATTGAAAAGTTAAACCTGCCCTGTGCTTTGGTGAACAAGGAAAGTTGTTATGACTAATAGCGTAGCAAGCGACTGTGTCCTTCCACACTCTATTGGTCGTACTATTGAAGATCTTTGTGTGAACGCTTATTCTAATCTTTATACATTTTTCTCCAGCAATCCCTGAGAAAATTATCCAATTTCGGCTTGCTTGATTGTTCAGTTCTTTCACTGCTGTACAATTAGCTTGCGGTTTTACTGAGGGTAGCTGCTCTTGGTCTTTATAATGGCGGATCAGTGAGATACGGACAATAAGCCGAAAGTGGATGAAAGCTGCATTGAACTGCAGCCTAGGAAGTTAATTGATTCAGCAGTAGAAATCTTTTCTTAAAGCCCTCATAATTGGCACTTTACCATCCTGTTAATAGCTGTGCACATGTAAACAAAAACTAAACAATTAAACCAGTTAAGAGTTCTTACACATTTAGACAAGAAAAAGGAAGGTCTTACTGCCGTCAGCGAGGTGTCAAACCGTAATGAAAAGGCTTGCCCTGCCTTTGAGAACTTTGAGAAGCAGTGAGGATGGATTCAAAAGGTAATAAGTATGCTGGAGAGTAGAGAGGATGTTTATCACCTTATGTACAGATCAGTTCACATAAGAGTTGTCCCAACAAAATATTGTCCGCTAATGAGGCCAGTCTAGGTCAATGCATGAATACACAATATTTTAACCGTTGCCAGTGGCAGTTTTCTCAAGAAAGCAATGTCAGTGTAGCCCAGTGTCCATCCAAGCATATTTTCCAACATATTTCCTCACTAAAAATGACTGCAAAAAGCTACTAAGCTTTTTGCAGTCATTTTTAGCCAAACTGTGAATCATTTGATCCTTTTTATAGTCAAATTTCCCCATCATCCTTCGCCTAAGTGTATTGTCTAATACAGTACTGTCCAAAGGGTTTGAACCACCCTTTATTTCTTCCAATCATCCAGATTTTGCTGGTCTTGTTTTTTTGTTTTTTTTTAAAGAGGTCTTGATCAATAGTTTTCTGGGCTTTCTGAGGATCTTTTTTTTTTTTTTTTTTTTTTTTTTTTTTTTAAGATGTTTTTTTTTATTTTTTTTTTTTTTTTTTTTGGTTTTTTTTTTTTTTTTTTTGCCCAAAGTTTTTCTCATGAGCTGCTGTTTTGCTTTTCACTTTTAGTCAAAAACTTAGCATATCCCGGTGTTATATGCGATGTGTCCTTAAATGTTTGAGGAAATTGGACAAGTGGGGGCTAAAAGAAGAAGTGGCAGACCTAAATAAAACTATCTACAACAGATGAACAGTATCTGGAAGTCATGTCCTTAAGAAAGATCTCACACAGGACCTAAAAGCTGCATCCTTCCCCCTAGTTGGTCCACTGTTTGCCCAAGACTCCTCAGAAATAATCTCAGCAGAAAGGCAAGAAGCCATTCTTAAACAAAATAAATGGGGAGAAAAGGCTGATGCCAGATTACACAAGACCTGGACAGATAATCAAGTAGCAACAGGATTTTCACATGGAGTGAAACTCCAAATCCAAATCATGAATGAAGAACGTCAGTAGAAAGGTATAGCAGTGAGTGTCTACAACCAACTGTAAAACACAGTGGAGGCTCTGTCATAGTTTGGGGCAGCATTTCAGTGAGTAGTGTTGAGGAACTTGTCAGATATTAGCTAATATTTTTCTTACAATTTTACATTTGTTTTTCTGGTTCCGTTGAGAATAAATTATTACATCCTGCTTGTTTGTAGGAACCCTTGGATTATTACAAGAAATGCTGGTTTAAAGTATATAGTCCAAAATAATTGGAGTGTTTATGTCCACTTTTCTTGTTCACTGATTCTCTGATCTGTGACGAACATAAAGACATTTTTTTAATGCAACAATTCTCTAGTTTTTTTTTTTGTTTTTTTTTGTCAGTTCCCTGCATGGAGAAGGTATTTTTTCAAGGTATGCCTCATTTCTTCCCCATTATAAATCACAAGCAGAGCAAATTGAGAGGAATGAAAACACTTCATTTCTCTGCCTCATAACTGACAATTTAAAAATAAAACATTTGTACATACGCTGTTCACCAAGCTACATTCATGATTCATTTTCTGCTCAATAATAGTCAGGAATTCCATAAATAAAAATGCAATTATAAAAAGGTTTAGCAAAGCCGAGGCTCATCTGCAGTGCAGCTGAGCATGACGGCTTACATTGGTAATCCTTGGGACAGAATGAGTTGCTAGTCGTGTTGACTTGTGATACCAAATCAAAGCCAGAGCGACAAAGGAAAGAAAGAACGAGGGCAAATGGAGTGAGTACAATGCCTCTGAGGAAACAACAGCTATTATGGAATTTAAGTCTTTATTCAGAGCGAATTCTGAAGTCAAACATCTGCTTCTTTTAAGCTGACCACCTGCAAGCTGAAACAATGAAACAGCTGGAGCTGATCTGCATAAGGACACAACAGATCATTTCTAATCACTTAAACCCTTCTTTCAGTCCTTACTGACCACCTGATTTGGTTTTCATAGCACTGACCTGACATAAAAAAAATAAATAAATCAGATAAAGCAATGAAGTTCCTAAGGAGGACTAATTTGTCACATCACGCTGCAAAACTAAAGATTAATTAGAGTAGCTAATCAGTGACCTGTCTTTCACAGTCAATAAAATAAGCATACTTCCTTTTAACACGTTTAAGTTATTTTCAGGCATGCAGTGAAGCAGTGAAGCGCTGAGCTAGTTGAGGACTTACCTGTTGAGGACTTACCCAGCAGCTGATGGTCCCTCGTCCATGCAATGCAAGATTGCAACTCCTCGTTCAATGTAATGAGCAAGAAGAAGAGAAGAATTAGCTGCATGTTGAGTACAGTCCTACAACACGGGTGGTGAGGCCAGCTTCAGTAAGGGAATGATGCTGGTGCTAAAGCAATGAAATTACAATGGCTTGCTTTTGGCTAATACTGTCACTTTGAGGGAATTCAACAAGCTAGTGGCTGGTTAACCTGTTATGCAGTGTAACAAAGTCAAAAGCTAGTATAGAGCTAAATATACAGTAGGCTACACACCTTTTAGCTACATATCCAGCATGCACACGCTGTTTATTTGTGGTCCTGTTAAAGTACTTCAACCCTTTTCTTAGTAGAAGCCTAAAGCCAACTTGTTCCTGCTGTGTGCTCCATTTAAGGCAGGACAACTGTGGAAAATATCTTCACCCAAATCATCAGAAATTGTCTGAAGTCCATGTGTGCAAATGGCTTTAAAAGCCACATTAAATCATGGGACAGAGGCTGCTCAATTCAAACAAACTGCTGTTTTCTTGGTGGATTTTGTGTCCCATTACGCAACATTTCGTACAGTTTTTATGGTTCCCATTCAACAGCCAATTTGGGGATTGCTTATTTTTCTTCTATCTTTCCTGATGTCACACTGTCAGTGAGACCTTGGACCACCTGGGCGCTATTCAACATAGTAGCTGCTGGTCAAGGAGCTGGCCAAGGAAACAGTGGTGATTTTAATTACATAGAAGCACTAAGAATAGGTATATGTATACGTACTAATAGGTACCAAACTGGAAAATAACTGAAGCAAATGAAATCAAACCAGTCCTCCTGCTTAGATGGTGCTGAAGTCAGAACAGCAAGTGGCTGTCCTCATTACATAGGATTTGTTCATTTTCACGTCAAGTATTAAAGAGCTATATTTAATTGATAGCGATGTCAATTATTTGATTTACCTTGTCTTATTTTTAGAAGGGACCAGTCATTCATCCTTATGTTTCCTGATGACAGAAAAAGACAGGTTGGCATATACAAAAGCAACTAATTGTGGCATGTTCTTGCATGAGGCAAAGACATAAAGTCTAAGGCAAACACACATCGGATCTAATTAAATTCGATGAAATGAAATGGAGGCATTGTGGCGTACTGACACATTCATTCCTCCTAATATATGTGTCCTAATTTGTGAGGATACAGACAGCGTCTCTGCTTGCATCAAACAGCAACCACAGCTAGTGTCAAATCAAAGGAAGATGTTTGAACACAAAGGCACATATTGCTCTATTTATAGATGCCCTCTATTGCCCTGTATTCCAATATATGTGTATTTCTGCAGATTTTTCTTCTATAAAAGGGCAAGAATGTATTAGCGAATTAAATTTTTTTTGCTAGTTATGATGACAGCAGTGATAAATCTTGTCACACTCTGGTCATCCAACTACTCCAATCCACTTTTGATGGTATCAAATAGGTGTTCAGCTTTTCTTTTTTTTAAGCTGATTTCTCAGGGATACACAAGGTGTCCTTTTCCATTTGTTCTTTTGTCATAAAAATGACTTGAGGTAATTGATAGGGAGGAACACCACTCAGACAGATCCGGTTTAATGAAAATACAATTCATTAAAAGACACAAAAGAAACCTGACGTCAAGGAGATGGATGTGGAAACACACTGGCCAGCGTTTTAATGCCCAGGTGAAACGATTCTCATCTAGGAGACTGGGTTTTGGGCCCCATGTTAGACCTTTTTTTCATTAACTAGTTTACTTTTATATATTTTAAATTTCAGTTTAGTTTTAACTTACATTAAATTATGTTTTTAATTAGATTTTTGTTATATTAGGGTTTAAAATATATTGGTTGAGTTAGTTACCATGTTTGAGCAAAAATCACTGATATATATTTATATATATATTAGATTGACTTATCCATTGTCACATCATTCATTTTTTCCTACACTATGCATTAAGAAGCCTCAATATTAGCATTTGAGTTACTGCCATGTCGGCTGTATGGAGCCAGAAGCGATGATTTAAGGATGAGTCTGTTAATCTAGCGCTAGCAACCTGCGTTTATAAATTGTATGAGGACAATGCTAACTGAGGTAACAGACAAATAAAGTCTGATACTGTAAATACTTTAAAGTAAATACTCAACAAAACTCAAGCACAAACCTTCTGGAAGATCTGTATCATTAAAAAAAGATATTCAATGTAAGATAAGTCCATTAGAATCCAACAAAGAGAGTCAAGATGTCCAGTTAAGTAGCTGGAATTCGTGGAGGTGATGCTTAGAAGATAGCTACAGACTACCCACTTCTATTACAGAGCTCAACAAATCAAACAAATTAAATATGGACTGATTTGGCAACATTAAGGATGCTACAAGTATGACTTTTGAGACAAAATATCTTCATGAAAAAATATGTGCCCCGAGGTGTTTTAGAAAAACTAGAGTTAAAAATTTTGTGTGTCTAAAATCACCTTCATGTACCAAGCTGAATTTGGGCTTTTTAAATTGAGACTCTTTTGATTGATGGAGTCATTTTGGAACCAGTATCAAATGGAACTGCAGTTTTTGGCACTACAGAATTAAGTTTTTCGACTTTGGAAGTTGATAAAACACACACCCTTTCCCAACATCAACTCTGCGTAAGAATGTAACGCCAAGAGTTTCTGACAAAATCCCCGTGTTGGATGAGTTGGGCAGAGAAACAGGGCTTCCCCTTCCAATTGCAAGCAGGTCTGTAAAGGCAGTAAAAAATGGTACCACGTGCCATGTTTATAATTACTGTGGTTTTTAAAAGCTTTAAAGTGTTTCAGCAATCCCCTGTGACATGCCTGAGACACTGCTACAATTAATCCAAGCTAAATAGTGCTTTTGGAGATCACACTTCTCTCAAAGAAGGCTTTCAAGGAAATTTAAACCACAAGCACACGAGGATCAGACCAGAAAGGTGCGATGGAATCTCCCCTTCACTTTTAAAAGGAATCACTTTTGCAGCACAGATTCCTGTTGGCTTGTGTTCAAAGAGACTGAACTACTTCAGACTCCAAACAGTCCCCAGACTGTGACTGCAGTTTTCTTGCTGTGCTCTACCTTCTTTTTTCCCCTCTCTTTTCACTCTTTCTCTGTGACTCTTTCCATTCCTGTTCCTGCCTTACTTTTCTTCCCGTCTCTCACTTTTAGACTCTTTTGATTGTACTGCACTTTTGAGACACGGTTGTCACACTGATAGAATTTCAGAAGCCAGAATATAACAGGAACCGCAGAGAATTCATAAGCGCGGTTTCATTTGTCTGCCACATCCTGTTTTGGAGTTGTATCTTATAACTTTTTAAAAGAAACAATTAGATTTATTTGCGTTGCATTTTGACACAAATACCTTCAAAAACACCATCACTGGCAGTTTCAGCTTTACACTTGACCTGCTCACTTATGGCACTTGAGGAAGATTTTTTTATAGTACAAAATGGGTAGAAGGCACTGTTTTATTTATTTATTTATTGCTTGGCATTAAATATTTCATCAAATTTTGCAGAGTCAATGCATTATGGTGGATCCTTGTCAAATCAATGCTACTTTATGCAAATAAAGGTATTTGGGTAGCACCTGGTAAACCTTTGAAAATCGTTGAAACTACTTGTTTTCAGTCTTAAAACTAAGAATGAGTCAGTAATAAAAATGCCTTGTTGCTTGTCTCTTGTTTTTCAGAAGTCAACTCACCGGAGTGTTTTCATAATATATCGAAAAGCCATCATGTTTGTTTCGCTTTGTGATCCAGAAACTCCCAGCCCACAAGGATTTTGTGCAGTCGGGTGCAGCTTGAATAGCTGCTTAGTATTGTGCTTTGGGGAAAGCCCAATAAACACAATAAACACACACCCTTACTAAAATTTAACTGAATCGAAATACACATAATGTTGACTTAAGCTAATGTTGCAGAAATGACAGATTGGTCTTCAGTAGGTCTGGGTCCTTCCTTTGAAAAAAATAAAATAACTAAAGCTTAAAACTTTCCATTTTGATAATATTTATATTTAGGGTTGAATCAGGTGACCCTGAACCCTCTCTTAGCTACTCTACAACAGGCTTAGGCTGCTGGATGTTTCCCATGATGCAATGAGAATTTCTTCTTCACTCACCACTTTTCACTCTCCATTATTGCATTTAATTATTAGCCATTTATTTTAAACTCTGGCTCTCTTCCACAGTGTGTCTTTTGTGTTGTCTCCTTTCCCTCACCCCCAACCGATTGCAGAGGATTACGCAACCTACCTGAGCCTGGTTCTTCTGGAGGTTTCTTCCTGTTAAAAGGAAGTTTTTCATTCCTGCTGTCGCCAAGCGCTTGCTTATATGGGTGGGTCATCTGATTGTTGGGATTTTCTCTGTAATATGTAGGGTTGTTACCTTACAATATAATGCACTATGAGGTGACTGTTGTGATTTGGTGCTATATAAATAAAAATTGACTGAGTTGAATCTTTAGGGATTGAGGTGAATTCAACAATATGTACTAACACTGCTTTCCAACTTCAGGCACGTGTTATTATTATTATTATTATTATCATTATTATTATTACCAATTTGTTTTTCAAATATTCAGATATAGGAAAAACAGAAATGACAGACTGCTGCACATGAGAAATTAACTTGATTAATATTAAACAGCCTCTCAGATTTAATTACTCCTGAAGTGAAGGAGCTGGAATGTTGTTCCACCTCAAACCTGAATTAAAGTCCCAGCAAAGAAGGCTGCTGCCCTGTGGCCACAGACCCTCACAGGCCACAAAGGCTTCAAGTTCTGCACAAGACAACTTGTAGTAATATATTTAACTGGAAAGTCCCTATATGCACAATTAATGTACAATATGCATATAAATTAAGGGTCGGCTCAAGGGGACATGCCGATATTGCATAATGTTGACGCCCTGGGTTAAAATCTAATCTTTTAGCAATTCACTTCATTACACCTTTAGCTAAAGTCATATTCCTAAATGAATTTGTGTTTTTAACAAAATGAAGTGAAACAAAACTGAACACTGGGCATGTTTTATTTATCAGAGAGTGGGAGAGACAGTTTTGCCCCAGGTTTCCATAGAGGGTTAATCAATTCTATGTTGAATGCTGTCTAAAGAAACAAATCTCAGACTGATGCTGAGAAAGTACAGTTTGGTATCTCATAAAGTTGATATCTTGATTTTATTTCCTAACAAGTCTAAAATTATTGGTGAAAATATAAACATAAAGGTGAAGGTTACACATGTCAGATTCTAGTTTTACTCTCTGTGGAAAGCTGGGCACCAGTAGCTATAATTTGGTATTTAACCTTACATCCACCAGGTTAACAGAAAAGCATTATCGCTAGGGTTATGGTTGGCCATATACAAGCATAGGTCTATGGATGGATGGATAGGTATATGGTGGAAGATATAGACACCTGGTCGTGTCAGGACTTTCACCGGAAGATATATAGGGGGATATACTTCTAGTTTTGGTTTGAGTGAACACTGGCGCGTCTGGTCACCGCTACTCACCGGTACATTTTCTATTATTAGATTGCACATTTGATTGCAGATTTGAATGAACAGAGACATTCTCACTTCAGGGACAATCCAGATCAATGTCTTCGAGGGATTGATTTGTACAACGTTTGCCCTTAACATCTGCCAATCCAGTTAAATATGCTCTGACATCTACTTCTCAGTGAGCTGTACTAGCTTAACTGTTTGAACTAACATTAGCCTACCTATTTGTTGCTCCAACAGGCTTAGCTCCTTCTCCTCCACATCCTCTAAAATGTGGGCCAATATGTTCTTGAGCTGGTCAGCACTATTCTGTATTCTCCTGATGCTCATCTACCATCCCACGGCTGGACTGCTCTATTATATGGCTGCTGAGCTCCTGCGCCTTCACGGCCAGCTGTAACTCCCGTCGCCGACGGACCTCCACTATCACCCGGACATCACTTTCCAGCCTCACTGGAGATACATCTATCATGGGTCCCGCAGGATTTTCCACAACTCCATCCATCCATCCATCCATCCATCCATCTTCCTCCGCTTATCCGGGGCCGGGTCGCAGGGGCAGCAGCCCAAGCAGAGAAGCCCAGACCTCTCTCTCCCCAGCCACCTCCTCCAGCTCATCCGAGGGAACACCAAGGCGTTCCCAGGCCAGCCAAGAGATATAATCTCTCCAGCGTGTCCTGGGTCTGCCCCGGGGCCTCCTCCCGGTGGGACATGCCCGGAACACCTCACCCAGGAGGCGCCCAGGAGGCATCCTTGTCAGATGCCCGAACCACCTCAACTGGCTCCTTTCGATGTGGAGGAGCAGCGGCTCTACTCTGAGC
>VOQK01013963.1:23026-43830 GCA_015052645.1 Benitochromis conjunctus
GATAGAGATTGTGGAAAGTTTAAGACTGGATTGAACCCAATAAGCAGGCACTGGGTGTGGTTTACTTTGTTGGGGGTTTCCATCTTGCATTTTGTACTGCAGTGCAACTTGAACTCGACTAGCTTTTGTGAGCCCTTTATTTGTTTGCCTCTCCCCTCCTTTATTCTAACTTATATCTTATTCATACAGGTAATGACCTCTTCCTGGTAGCAGTCCACGAGCTGGGACACGCCCTGGGCTTAGAGCATTCCAACAATCCTCTAGCCATCATGGCTCCCTTCTACCAATGGATGGAAACGGAGAACTTCCAGTTGCCAGAGGATGACCGGCGGGGTATACAACAGATCTATGGTAGGAGTTTATGTTTAATTCTCACACATATCTTTAAAATGATGCAGACATGAATTCATTCTTGATGTTAAATCGTAAACAAGTTAGCCGTGTGCACCAATTCACCAGTTATCCACTCGGTTTAAAGTATGTGTTTGTGACTTCCTGAAGGTCCTCCAGACAGCAGTCCCACCCAGGCCTTGCCTACAGTGGCACCACGTCGCCCAGAGCCCAGACCACCTCAAACACCTCCTCGGCAACCTGACAGGCCCAGGACCACTGAAAGGCCAGATCATTATGGACCCAATATCTGTGAAGGGAACTTTGACACTGTTGCTATGCTCCGAGGAGAGATGTTTGTCTTCAAGGTAAATGGTTTGAGGATTAAGAAAATGAGAAACTTTGTAAAGCTGTGAACATTAAATTCAGTTTTATGTATATAACACCAAATCACAACAGCTGTCTCAGGGGGCTTCATTAAACATTAGATGGAAAAGTTTTGCCACCACGAGTTTATTTCCAAGCATGACCTTACTTGGAAATTAAGTAATTTTCCAGGAAAGGGGCTTTCATGACAAGTCCACTGTTTCAATATATTAGTTATTATTTCCTGAGAAGCGAGTTACGACAAACGGCGTGTGCGCAGCCAACAAGGGGTCTGTTTTCAATCAGGTGCTTGTGGATTGTAAACCTACAGAGCTGGTGTTCTTTTATGAGATGGAGAACAGTTAAAAGGGTTTGAGGGCCGGTCAGGTGTTTAAAGAGCCTCTGGGCCCACACAAAACATTAGCTGCAGCAGCAGTTAGATATTAACTGAGTCTTAACCTTTATGAGATTTGTCTTGTAGATGCTAGTATTCAAACTGATCGTGTTATTGGCTGCAGCTCCTCTCTGTTAGGACTCATTATTATATGTTTAGGGTATTTTGATATTATGCAATCAGGTTTTTCAGTACTTTTTCATTGTGCAGGTGTTGTGTGTTCAGTTGGATTTATTGAACTTTCAGTAGGGCTCCGTTTCCTCCCGTGCATTTCATATCTTCAGGATTCCTTTGGCACTGGTCTGTACATAGTGCAGCTCTGCAAAGATAAGTAATTATGTGTTTCCATGGGAGAGGCCAGAAAAGGTGTCCAGTGAGAGAGAGTTGCAGATATTATACAGAGTGGGGCAGGGGACATGCAGGCTTTACTTTAAAGAAGCCTCAGTTTTACCTCCAGAAATGTTGCTCTGCTGTTTTGACATCTGACATTGAACTGAAGCATTAGGGCTTAAAGCAGCTAGATAGCAAACTTGATCTGGGATGTTTGCAGAGCTGAAAAAAAACACACAGATGCGAATATTTCTTGCTTGTGGGCTCTTTCATTTGCTTTGTAGTCCACACAGCAGACCACTGCTCCCCCCCAAATACTCAGATCAGTCTATGAATAGCTCCTGTCGTGGACTCTTTAGTGTGTGTGATACTGACCAGTCATTACGCACTCTGAAATCCAGCTGCCTGGACATATGCAACACATGGTCAAGCAGTTATATCTGTGCTCTTGGGTTTCATCGCAGACGTTAATGTCTGTCTTCGTGGGTTTCATTAACGTCATGAGACATTACTATTCATTTTCCAAAATTAACCAGTTCTTAATGACCTTTAAAAATAGAAATGACCTGATCAGAGCAAATGCAGACAAAAAGCAATAAATATACATTCACTGGTAAGATTTATTTATGTGGTTAAATCAAGGTTTGTTTTTGTTTTGAGCTGTAATTGTCATTTATTCAAATTTCTCTCTATCACTCCTCCCCAGCTTGGCCTGAAACTTAATTGCAAGGTTATAATACTATAATACAGTCGTCTTTATAACTTCGGTTTTAGCCAAGGACAGTGTGGCTTTATGCGTGGAAACATTGGTCTGTCGGTCAGCTTTCGTCCAAATTCACAGAAGTGATAAGACATTGGTTTTCTCTGCTATTATTCTGCACAGACAAAATTGCTCTCTGAGTAGGAGTAATTCGTAGCACCCCAGTAGCACTCTTTTCTCTATGAAGTCCTGTTCATTAAAGGAAAAAAGGTGCTGTCATTCTTCAGGAAAAGTTCCTCTTTCTTTTGTCCACTTCACAGCAGAAGGTCTCCACATAAAGAGAGCCAGCACACTGAGCAGTTCTCAGCACTGAAACGCCCACACTGAGATCTGCTCTAATATGGTTAATTCACTGCCCGACCAGATAAATGGATCAGCATCCAGTCAGATTCGGCCCTGTTCTGTCTCACTCACCTCGCACCAACACATCTCCAGTGTGTTCTGTACTGTGCCGCGCCGCACTGTCTGCGAGTGTGTCCTGCATGAAGGACAAAACTAGCTGCGCTTGCCAGAAAGAAGCAGCACCCAGCATGTTACTGTTATAGTATCCAGGACAAGCAGGGCTACTGACTCACCACTTATGAATGAGTCTGGGGGCTGCTGGTTAAACTCTGTCTGTTGCTTGTTTGCGGTAGATGTGAGGGTTCACTAACCAAAGTGTCATGAAAGGACTGGGTAAAAATATGCATTTTCTTTTCCTTTGTTTTGTGTCGCTGACGTGACAATCAAACAACACAGTTCTTTATTAAAATGCTATCTGGTGGCAGACTGATCACCAGAGAGACTGCAGTGAGGGAACATGATAAAACCAGCAGAGCAGAGACTGACTATTATTAGCCTGCTAGTGTTCTGCTATTGTTAGTTTATTGTACGTTCTGGTCTAATTATCCTGCGGAGCTCAGTTTGCTTGACATAGAGGACATAAAAGCAACAGTGTGTGTGACCTCCACTTGGGTGACTGGATGGATTACTCGAGAAAATATTTCTTATTTTGCATGTGCTCTGAGTAGAATGGTTTCTTAAGCTAAGAATGTGATATGAAGCTCTTCCCCTCCTGCACTTCTGTCATGTATCTGTCTCAGCATACGAGTGAGTTCTTAAAGCTAACTGAAAACATAAGAAACTATTTCCTCTAAGGCAAACTTTCACCCTCAGGGCCGGTGGTTCTGGCGTGTGCGTAGGAACAGGGTTCTGGATAACTACCCCATGCCAATCGGTCACTTTTGGAGGGGTCTCCCTGGCGACATCGACGCTGCATACGAGAGACATGACGGCAGGTTCGTCTTCTTTAAAGGTAAGCAGCAAACACTGGTACGCACACTGATGGATGCATGCTTCCTAGTCTGTAGTATGATGGCTTCTCTTGCACACTCATGCTGTTACTATTCTTACAGGTATTGTCTTTTTTTCTTTTTTAAGGATTTATGTTACCTTGATACCAAATATGAGAAGTCAAATGGGATTAATTCAGTTTATCACTTAATAACTGTAAAGAAAAATGCATATTAGCTCATGTAAGTGAGCAGTTTTAGGCCTTCAGCCGTCAGTGGAAACAGCTTTTCCCTCTGAACTGAAACGGGAATGACTGATTAGATTTTAATCAAAAGAGGTTAAAGATCAGGGTCCCTTTGACCGCACATCCATCCCAGTCATGAATGTGCTAATGAATGAGTGGAGGAATTTATTTATTTATTTAATTTGGCACAGCCATTCACTTAGACTGAAGGCTGAACCGATTCGATTGTAGAGGTCAAAGGTTAAGGTCAGAATTCATAATACAAAAATGCATGCATTGGCCATTTATGGCAAGGCATCCAGGCATGAGAAAGTAATTCTAGGTTATACACTGATACAGTTTGTAATGCATTTTGGGAGATAGCCACATCTGTATCTAGTGTATAGGTCCAGATGTTATCATAAATCAGTCTGTCTTGCTCAGTTCAGAGCAGGTCAGATTTTTTAAGAGTTGAAATATTTTATTTGTTTCACCTTTATAGATGAGCTATTTACTTTTTCTGGGCATATGGACCACAAATACATCTTACATAAACATGTGCACTGTCATGCATAAAAAAACAAAAAAAAACTCACATCTGGTTTCTTTTTTACAACCCGAATACAGTTTCAATCCATTATGTGAGCAGCAAAACTGACTGGAGCTTTTTCTATCTTCTACAGATAATATTAAAGATATTGATAGTCCCACCTCCTTAAGAAAGCAGCAGTACATAATGTGTTCAGCATGCTGAGTATTAATCTTTTTTAGAACAGCTCATTATTTTGGCACAGACTCTGAGAGCAGCTTGTCTTTTACAACAGCGAATAAAGTTGAATGAAAAAAGAAGAACTCAGCTTTAAATGCTGCCTGATTGTGGGTGCTTCGGGCTTTCGGGCAGCTGTTGATAATGAGGAGAATGATGTCATCGGCAAGACTCTGCATGACATTTGGCGAGTAGCCATTAAGCAAAGGAAGAGTGACACAAAGGAACAGGAAAGAGGGAGGGAAGAAAGGAAACTGGCAGGTTGTAAGATTAAGGGGGACGAGCACAACAATAGGATGCTTATTATGAACACCTGTATTTAAACTCATCACATCAGTCAATACATTTACTTTCTCTGATGGTGACTAAAGCGATCACTTATCACTGTTGTGCATGAGTTCTTGTAGACTTGTGAAATAGACTTTTCAATCATGGACCAAGAAACAAGCACAGCTTCAGTCAGCTGATCTAAAGACAAGCCCACATCAGCTGATACCGTTTTACACCTTTATGGTGCTTTAACCTGTCCACAGCTCCTGTGCATCTGCAAGCCACTTCTCAACCCACCTCAACTCAGTCCAGTTCTCATGATACTTTGACTCAGTGCCATATCTTTGTGATTGATGACCAATATTATGTGCTACTATTTTAAACTAAAACAGGTTTCACTTGTAATTGTCTGTCAATGCTGAGGAATGTTTTGGCTCCAGCTAAGACAAGTTTTGTTATAAACTCTGGATTATAGTAGTCCTGACTGTTCTAGCTGCAAATAACGGCCCCAAATGATTTTCTTCCTTTGATGACTTTGGGATCTGAAATGTGGTTTTGAGTCTTAAAGTGTAAGGTTTGCATTCATGAGTAGTAGTGGCACCTGTTTTAATTCAGACACCTAATATTAACACTGTACATGTCTTTACATTAGCAATAAACTGAGCTGTTATTTGTTTATTATTTTATATTCATTATTTTATTTATATGTCCACATTAATACGTTTGCTTTTTCTCTCCGTTTTGGCCGTCCGTCCACACTGAGACGGCGTTTTTGGTCAAGGAAAACTGAGCTTTTTTGAAAACGCTCTTTAAAGTGGATACATTTGAAAACGCAGTCTTCGCGTCGCAGTGTGGACTGCGAAAACGGAGGCTTTCAAAAAGGATGACACATTTTATTCATAAGATGCCGTCATGTGGCAAATTCAACGCATTGTACAGCAGTTGTTTTGTTTGCTCTCAATTTTGACAGCCCTATTAAAGATTAATATCAGTTTGTATATGCTCCAGATAGCTTTTGCAACTTTGTACTTGTGTGTACTCGCAGCAACAACTCCACCTCATTGTCAGTCCATTTAAAAAACTCGGCGCTCTTCCTCGACATTTTGCCGCGTCGTCTCAAAGAGCCGGAAAGTAAATAAACGGCAGACGGAAATGACGCAGGTCGAATCGTCTTACGTTTCACGCATGCGCAGTACAGGAACGTAAACCTTTTCAGTGTGGATGAAAACGACTGAAAACGATAGTGTGGACGTGTTTTTAGACGAAAACATTTTCAAATGTATCTGGATTAGTGTAGACGTAGCCTGACACATCAAACCAAAGCACAGTGGAGACAGTAAAGAAACCCTGACACACAGTCTAGAGATCTATTCATGCAGAAAAATTGCTGTTTCTACCGCTCCACCACCCTACATCCACCTGCAGGCTCCCGGGTATATTTTTTCATCACTGCCTAATTTCTACATCGCTTACGCCAAGACACAAAGTCTTACTATCTTCTGCTATTGTAACAAATACCCTGCTTTCATGCATTCCCTGAAATAGAGTAATACATGGATGAATTGTTGTTTGTATTGTACTGATTTACTGTAGTGCAGTAAAGTAAATCTTTACTGTAAGCCAGTTGCACAGCTGTTGTGTTACCCAGAGGTTTCCCTGCTGCTCCAGTCCTAAACATGGCCAGCTGTAATAGAAACAACATTGTTCATCCTTGTAGAAAAACATTTCCAGGGGGAAAAAAGCCATCGAATCTTTATGTCACCGAAGTGCTCTGGCACGGCCTTGAAAAGCCGCGGAGTAAGTCATGGGATTTTACACGAGGGCTGTGCACCACAGGATCCCTGGGAAGCATTGCGTCAACCTCTTGTTCTATCCAGATGCTGAGTGTAGAGCTTTCATTTTAAACGAGGAGCAAGGGGCCAGAAGTGGGTGGGTGGATGGGCGGGTGAGGGAAAGGCAGAATGAAGCCAAAAGGAGATGTAATGGTGAAACAGAGTCCCCCTGTCAGATACTGTGAGAAACAATAAAACGTTCCCTTCTGCAACAAAATGTGCTTTAGCCTGACATGAGACAAGCCACTCCTAGTGCATAATTACAGGCCAAACCCAAACTTTGTAGTCAGGGATGTCGTACTCACTTCTGCTGAGTTTTTTTGATTGCTTGCCAACAATCCATTATTGCATTCTTATTATTTACAAGTGTGTGTAAAGGCTGGTTTGGTTTGTGGGACTGTTCTTATCCGTAATTGCGAGCAAATTAAATGTGTGTGCACAAGCATTCTCGAAGGTTTATGATGTGTGGGTAACCATATATGTGTCATATACAATGTGATTGTGTGTGGTAACATTTTCCATATAAGGGTAAGAGTGGATAGGGGACTGTATACATCAGAAAGGATCACATAAAAGTTCTCTCATCTCTTCTCCTCTCCTCAGGAAACAGATTCTGGCTTTTCAGGGAGGCTAACCTGGAACCAGGCTACCCACTCGAGCTAGTCGATTATGGTATAGATATTCCCTACGACCGAATAGACACAGCCATCTGGTGGGAGCCATCCGGCTACACTTACTTCTTTCAAGGAGACAGGTAATACAGCCAGTATATAGCCCTATACCCTGTCAGAGTGACACTGAACTGTGAGTATATTGCATGTAGGTATATCATAGTTTGATTGCTTTTGACAAGTTTTTGCAGGGTCACTTGACAAATCAAATGTTTAATCTAAGGGGCGTTAAACACAATAGGGTCATGTTTATCACTGTGTAGCATCTCCTTCGTTTAACAACAGTCCGCTAATGTCTGGAAACTGACGTTTACAGACTCAGAGACCACTTGCTGAAATTTTCTGAGAGGAATATTGTCCCACTCTTGTGTGACATGAGCTACTCAACAGTCCTGGGTCTTCTGTGTTGTACTGTTCGTTTCATGATGTGCCAAACATTTTTAGCTGGTGGCTGCAGGCAGCCCAGTTCATCACCCAGACACTACTACAAAACCTGCCTTTGTAAGAGATTAAGTATGCAGTTTAACATTGTCTTCTATATAATGCCTTCCCTTTAAAAACAAAAAACGGACATCTGGATGGGAACGTTTGTTTCTGTAAAACCTGCATATAACTTTCAGCACTAATGGAGCCTTTGGATGCCTTAAGAGGTTCTTCTGATACGCAGTCATGTTACCAATCTGTTGTCCGTTAGCCTAATTAGTTGCTTCACCTGTTTCTTCTTAGTCCTGATTGCATTTCCAGCCTTTCGTTGGCCTCGCTGCATCTTTTTTGAGATATATTGCTGCTCTCAAATTCAAAATGAGCTTTTTCATGAAACAGTGAAATGTGTCAATTTAACGATTTTACACTTTTTCTGTGTTTTGTTGCGAATGTTGGGTTTATGAGCTTTGTAAATCATTGCATTCTGTTTTTATTGAGGGCAGCAATGTCCTGAAAAACCTAGTGATCAACTTGCACCCGTCCCAGCTATAAAGGTCAACGTCAGTTTGTTGATTGGTCCTGCCTCGTTTCAGACTGGAATATCTCACCAGTTAAATGCTAAATTGCTATGACATCTGGTACAGACCGTCATGCTCCATAAATGATGACTCGAGTGTATTAAAAGCACAGTTCAACTTAAATTAAAATAAGTATATAGATTTGTTTTGTCTATAAAAAAGTAATAAAAGCATCTGCAATGTCTCTTTTTGGAAATCATGTCTGAGTTACTCAGAAGTCATCCATAAACCTTGTTGTGAACTGATTAATGGAGGAACTATTTTGTTTTAACCCCCGAGCCGTATCACTGCAGAAAAGCTCGTGTTAGTCTCTACCAAAGCTAAGCTGCACGCTTCAAACATACTTCCTTTTCAGAACCACAAAGCGAGTGATTTGATTTTGGTGTAACCACGAGATAATAATAATGATAATTTATATATTTAGTAATAGTAATAATTATATTTACTTTATAATATTATACCTGATAGTCCTGCAGCCACATTGAAAATCCTTTGCACAAACACAGATGTAAGGGAAATGTGAAAATACACACCCTGTAGGTGTATGTGTGTACTGAACGCTCACAGCATATTAACTCACACAACAACAAGTATTCTGTGGAAGCGGTCCTGTGATATGCGCTCCGTGTAGACCCAGCATGTAGTGTGCTGAGGAAGACGTCTGCTCTGTTCTTGTTTAGACAGTTGATAAACAGTTTCAACCTTCTCCCGCTTTACCGTCTTCAGGTACTGGCGCTTCAACGAGCAGTCTCGCTCAGCTGACAGAGGCTACCCGAAAGCAATCAGTGTCTGGGGAACGTCAGTACCCTCTAATCCTAAGGGGGCCTTCCTCAGCGATGATGGAGGTGAGCTGAGGAGAGAGGCAGTGTAGTTTCTGTGTGTGTGTGTGTGTGTGTGTGTGGAAAGGGGAGAAGAGGGTCTGTGGCAGACTGAGACATGCCTGAAACAAAGAATCAGGGTGTGGTCAGTCATCAGGAGACGGGGGAGGGTGTGTTTGTGTCAGTTGGGAAGTGATTTTGAGCTGACATGTGAAATGCTTTTGGCTTTACTGTGCGTTATTGGAGAGGAGGGATTCAGTCTCGCGATTCCTCAGGAGCTTTATGTGATCTAATTGCTCACTCGGTGTTTAACTTGGTAACTTCTATTTAGAGTTGTTATGCACACTCTTGTTGAGATGATTTCCCTATCACTGATTTCAGAAAGCATGCTGTCTTTATTGGCTGTTCTTCAGTTGAATGGTGTTCAACATCACTTGATAACTAACAGATGAAAACCAGACCAAAACTGCATACTTTAATAGCATAAAGTTTTTACTTCCACCTGTTTGCTGATTAAGAGTGTGCAGATAGAGGCATTTTTCATCTGATTGCATCAAGTTTTATCGATTTTAATACTGTAACAGACTCAAAAGGTGATTTTGAGCTTTGCTATGATTGGATTTATTGAACATTCTGGGTGGGGAGTTCTGTTTCTTTGCAAATATATTTGGAGTAAGCAATTATTGGACTGACAATAGCCACTGAGTCATTTTAATTGCCTCAACCAAACTCAGACAGAATTTAGAGTCAAATATTGAAGTTATTAAAGCAACAGTTTGACTTTTTGACAAATATATTAATCTGCTTTTTTGCCAAGGGTAAGCCAAGACGCTCAATATAATTTTGATTTGTTTTAAATGATCATGCTAGCGTTGCTTAGTATAAACCTTCAAATTATGGAGAAACCACCTACTTCTCTCTAATGGGAAACAAATCCAGACTATCGTTCTCTCTAAGATGTACGAATATCGTGTTTAATCAGTGCAGCTGTCAGTTATCTGGTAACTCTTTAAAGATCTCTCAAAAACTCACCTTATTCTTTTAGTCATGCTTTAACATGCTCATGTTTTCTCCTTTTATATTTCAGCGTACACCTTCTTCTATAAGGGTTCCAAGTACTGGAAGTTTGACAACCACCGAATGAAAAGCGAGCCGGGCTATCCAAAATCCATCCTGAGAGATTTCATGGGCTGCAGCGTGGACCTGGATCCCGACAGAGACACGGACACAGACTCGGGCCGCAAATACCCAGACGTAAGCCGCCCGCCATTTAACCCAGACGCAGGACGTGACGGTGACAAGGGCAAAGACCGGGACGGAACAGATCGCAGAGGAACGGACAAAGACAAAGGCTCAGACGGTGACAAAGATCAAGAGTCTCGCGAGGGACGTGAGGAGGAGACCAATGAGGTGGACGTGGTACTGAAGGTGGACGACAGCCAGGAGCGGACCATGAGCATCCTGATGGTAACCATCCCACTGGTCCTGGTGCTGTGCATCCTGGGACTGATCTACGCCATCATCAACACGCTGCAGAGCAAAGGGGCGCCACGCCTGCTGGTGCACTGCAAACGCTCACTTCAGGACTGGGTCTGACCCCTGATGTTGGGTCTTTGAACGCTGAACTTGATTTAAACCCTAGATGCCCCCCCCCTCCTCTAAACTAGCCCTCTTCCCAGTGATCCATCTGTCTCAAGTCTTTGTGCTCAGTGGCTCCTGCAGCTCTGTGGTAGTAGATCCATGCAAATACTGTAATGATACATAAGCATACACAGACTAGACGCAAGCGTAACTTATGTCTTACATTCACACACACGCACACACACACTTACATAGACACACACCTCTCTAACCTCCTCCTGTCTCCCATGGTGCTCTACAATGCAGTGACTGTGGTCTATTTATATGAGAGAAGTTTGCACATAGTTTTGTTCTTTTTGTTTTGGTTCATTTTATGTGACTTTTTTGTTGTTATTAATATTACTTCTAAACCAGGAAGGCCGGTCTATTCTCTCTCACATCTCTGCTCCGCCCTGCTCCTTCCCCTAATCTCCGTAGGGGCTTTTTCCTCGCTGATAACCTGACATCTGCTTATGCTATCTCAGTTGCCACAAAAGGAAGAAATTCAAAGCATTAAAAAGATTTGTAGACAGGCCACAGTGCTTCAAGTGAGGTCCAGAAGGGCTCTTTCCTTCCTCTCATCAGCTCCGTGTTTCTTTTCTTTCCTTTTTCTCTGCAGGAGAATCTGTGAAGAGGTGTTTTGGGACCTGCTATGAGCTCAGATATTACTCTCTTTGACTCTCGTTGATGGTGATTAGGCTGTGATTGTAAGTCTGAAGGTTAATTCAGAGTTCAGTTTGTTTGTCAGATGAGGGCAGTTTTGTTTTTAAAGGATTACAACACATTAAATCTTATTGTTGCAGTTTCTGTATTCACAGCAATGACTGTGAGATCTGAGAAGGTTACATATATATCAGGCAAGCAGGCTTTAAACAAACAAGATAATGAAGCCAGAGCTGTGTGGCTATTACATACTTCTAATTTCTTGTAACCTTCAGTCAGCGAGCAGAAGTTATCAGTGTATGCTTTGTATGAAGCTACACACAAACGCATTTAGCTTTTCTTAGCATAAAGACAGGAAGCCGCCTGTGTGGTTCTGGTCAACGTATTATTTATTTAGACAATGCAAATGACATTTTTCTAGGTATATGATACAGTAGCCTAAAACTGACAATCTGCTATTTAACCTCATTGACAAACAAATCGATGCACTGTGCAGACACACAGTGTTACTCTGCTTCCTGACTTCACTCCACTTTTGTCTCCGGAAAAGATTTCGTTTTCCAGTCCGGCAGCTATAAAAGCTTTCAAGCTTTTCAACCGCACTCAGCTGTTTTACGTTTTTTATGCCAGTAGACAGAATTGACTAGCAACACATGCACATAGTTCTATAATCAACGGAGAGAGCTGTCAATTGGTTTCCTGTCTATTAATTAAGATTGCCTTAACATAAACATTATAGTAACTTCCACAGTATTTTATGTATAAATAGTGAAATAGTGACTGTCACTGTCTCTGTGATCGTCTCACTGAGGTTTCAGGCCATCATGTAGTCATTCTGATATCAGCCCATATACTTTTATGATTACATTACAATATACAACATGACAGATAGAAACAGTGGCACTGAAAATAAATGAATCCTTTAAAGTCAGATGACTACCACCATGTCTGGTGTTCGCACTGATGGACAGTAACTCTGCCTTCTTTCTTTCCCTTATTTGGAAGCTTGTTAACGACCTCTCTGGCTAAAAGGATAAATAGACTTTAAAGGGGACCTCTTCCTTTGGTTCTCAACTGTGGGGCTAATTCTCAGAGATCCTCTTTTATGTCAAAAATAAGACCTGTCCTTTGTGCCGTGAAGGAGACGGACTAATAGTTAATGAACAAAGTCAGCTCACTGTGAAATAACACAAGAGGGAGCGCATCTGGGTGTGCGAGAGACATAAAATGAGGGGGAAACAAAGCTAAGGCTGTTACAGAGCATTCTCGGGGTGCAGCTCGTCTACCATGCAGTACATAATGCATCTTTTACTGCTGGTATTTTTTAATTCTGTGATGATATGCAGTCTTACTGTATGCACCAGGGTGGGCTCAGGCCATGAGGGCTTATGTGAACACAGACTAATCCTCCTCATCAAATAACAGCAGGTGTGCACAAATGCCGTTAACCTCTTAACTAAACTTTGACCTTACTGAGTCAAAACAGTCGGCTTTCGTTTCATCTCTGCAGAAGGCATGCACAGAAAACTGCCTCTTTGTTACAGAGTTCTCAGTCTTTCTCAGTGCTTTCAGACACACATTGGAAATTGTGGCGTAAAACAGTGACTACGCTGATAAAGAGTCATTAAAGGCTGAAACCAGGTGTAGTGACCTTTTAAGGTCAACATTTTTCTTAATGGCAGCAATTTATCTCATCATGATGAATTTATGCCTGAAGCTAAGGCGTAAAATGAGCGTGTGAGTGAAAGTGTTTAGAGGTTTGACTTCAAACATAAATTGGAGGAAAGCTTATCTGAGGTAGTATTTAGAACTAAGCTGCCACTCTGACCTGGGGAGGGGGGGCTCGGCTCAGCTCACACAGCTCAGGTTACACAAATGGGGAGGGTAACGAGTCTGAATTTCTTGCAGCTGAGAAAAGGAAAGGGGGAAGGAGGGCTGAGGGAACACGGCTGACCTCGTCTCCCTGAGCTTGCAAAGTTTAGATCTCAGGACTAAGGAAGGGTGGGAAGAAGGAGGAGACAAAGAGAAGAGAGAGAGTTGGCAACAGCCCATGTGACCCAGATTCCCTTGCTAGTTCAGCAACAGTGCTGGCCAAAGAGGAAACTTTCGCTTACAGTAGGTGAAAGGCCTCGTTTAAGAAAGCTTGTCAAAGTGTTTTGCTTGTAGTTGTGTATAAGCACGAGCATGCTTTAGAGCCTCCTTATTGGCAGCATTCATACTTATTTTCCATGGATCCAGTGCTCCTGTCAGTGCGGGTGCAGACCCATTTCTGCCTTGGTGCCTTTTATTAAAGCCCATATTTCCACAGGTGAACAATCACATATTATAATAAATTTTGAATAGTAGTTGAGGTCATTTCTGTGTTGCGAATATTATGGCAGACAGTCATGGGTGAATTTTCCTGTAGAACCTTGTCATATCCACTGATGCCAGTTGTTCCAACATTTTATCCAAAATAAGTACTGGTGCCAGTTTTTTGGCACCAGTACTTGTCATTTTTTGGTTGAAATACATTAAACTGGTTCTAAACTGGACACCAGCACTCCTTCCATGGATAAAGGTATAAGTGCATTGGCCTAACCTGATACTGCTGTTCTGCTAGGCCTCCCACTAGGAGATGATAGGACGAAGTGAGACACCTAAGTAGTCAGACCTGAAGTTAACAGGACACCCGTACTGAAAGGAGGAAAAGGAAGAGCAAACTCAGCCGTCACCAGAAGTCTGGAGATTGATCTGAGGCAGGTCGATAGCAGTTGCCAGGAAACGGTGTCCCGTGTTCATCCCTCATCTCCTCATCATGAAGCTTTTGTGGGGAAGGAGGGGTTGGCGGACGCAGCTAATCAGCTTTAAAAGCACTCCCTCCCCCTCTCCTCTACTGTCCTGCTCTTCCATTTGGTCCTTCAGGCACATCAATGAGCGCTCAGACAGCCGAGCGTCTGGACAGGCTCAGAAACTGCCTACTCATTGCGCTAGACACTGAGTTGTTTATGGAGTTCTTCCTTATTAAGCCTCCTATTGTCCTCTATAACCTCCAAACAGAGAGCCCACAGGGAGTTAACCACTTCAAAGCTAGAGTAACCACTTCAAAAGTCTGAAAGAGAGGTCGAGTGCACCTGAGTTTGCCTCACGTGGAAACACAGTTTTGGTGATTCAGCAGTTTGAGAGATTTTCTGTGAGGGGACACTGGCAGGTATAATACAGTTTATTTGTCTCAGGACACCAAGCAGAAGAGAAGTATTGAAAGGTTAGGAAAGAGATCCGTCAGGGCTGATTGATGCCTGTTTGTGTGCGTTCAGAGGTGTTGAGTTAATCAGCCATCCTGTCTATAAGCTAGTCCTGTGTTCTGACTGTAAATCTCCCACACTCCACGTCTCTCCACGCTCAGCCCAGCCCTCAAAGCCCGAGGGGATCATAATAAAAACAATGGCCTTCTCTCTCACTCTCTTTCTCCTCCCCCTATTTCTGTCTGTCTAATACATACACACTAACACATTATTGTCACACACAGCAAAGCTTGCTGTTAGGTCCGCCTCCTTGTTCAGCAACTTTCAACACTTTGGAGCAATTTGCTTTGATTTTGTTTTGATTCAGATTCAAAGCTTGCAAAGGCTGAAGTTCATTTTGAGGTGCATACCCTTAATGCAAGTTTTAGGTAAGGTTAAAGGTTAGGTAGATCTCGGTCTGAGCTTTCAGCTCTCTCAGGATGTGTTTCTGTAAAGACTGCACATTAAGCATTTCTCATTCAGCCCTGATGTTTTGCTCTTTTTAATGAACATCTGTTAAAATCTCCACAATCGGTCAGAGGCCAGGTTGTATTGTAGCCGTGTCTTCTCTCTCCACACAGTGTGCTTTTTAGCTTGCAGCTTCCCACTGTCACAGTGTATCTCTGCACTGCCTAATCACTGCAAGCTTCAAAAAGTCGTTGCATCAGCCCTGTGCAAAACCCAAACTCTAGGAGGAAAAACAGATTAATAAATAACGAACTGAAAAAGATTCAAACAAAATCCGTTGGACTTGACAGACTGTTTTCCTGTTTCAGTTTGTCTCGGGTTAACTTTGTGGCTTACGGTGACCCCAGCCGAGGGGATTGTGGGTCGTCCAGATGCTTCTCTCTTTTCCCAGAGTGCATCTCAGCTTGCTCCCTGAGCCCATCCACTCTGAAACCACTCATCTGAAATCACCACTCGGCAAACCCGACCGCTCAGCTCGGGAATGAAACAAAAACAGTTCCTGACAAATGACTTTCAGCATCCGTCTGCAGCGGATCAGCTCTCGTCGTGCTTCAGACAGACACTGCAACAGTTGAGTAACTTAACTTAGGAAAACTGTTTCCATCCACTAACTGCAGCTAGAGAAAAGTATATTTTCAGGATTCAGTCACTTCTGTGCTGACCATCGATAATGAACCATCTCACAGCATCTCTCTTCATTACTGCCTGAGTAATGTTTCAGTGATTTTTCTGAAAAAAAAAAGGAAAAAACAAACAAACAAAAAAAACGAGATGGAAAAATAAACTCTGTTTGTCTTTGATCATTTGTGTTATTTTGATTTGATTTGTGCATTTTTTTTCTCTCCAAACTTGATTTGTTTCTGTTAATAACATTCCAATTATTTTAATTTTCGGGGGTTTGGTTGTGTTTTTATTTTCTTTAGAAAATGTAAGATTTTATACATTTGTGTTTTGTGTTCACCTCTAGTAGAGTGTGTTAACAAGCCATGCTGGACATGTACACATTAAAATTTTGCTCTGAAAATCTACAAATGTGTCTCTTTAGGCTGTTTGTGTTTCTGCACAATCACATACAGCGCACACACACCCTCTACTCTCTTCCTGCGGTGAGGTCACTGTCCATAGGGCCTTGCTTCCTGTCTCACACGGGACAGGCAGCACAGTGGCCTTATGGACCATGGGAGGGGAGGGGGAGAGAGGGGAGGGGGGCATGGCAGATTGCCAGGAAACCATATGAGCAAGAAGGAAGTTAGCAAGCAGTTTTTAGAGCCCGCATGAAGCCGCACAGGCAATGTTGTCATCACACAGAGAGGAAATTCATTGTTCACAGCACCACAACACAAACAGCAGAACTGCAGCCTGACAGCAAACTTTAATGAGATATTTTTGTGCAAGTAAGTTGTCTGCAAGACTAAATAAAGTGACACCTACTCTCATTCATGCAGGCGTAATTGCCCCAAATTCTTGCTACACTCAGAAAATAAAGCACCTTATTGTACCTTTAGGGTTAAAACACTTTGCCACAGAAGCAGTACTCCCTAAAGGACTGCCATTGTACCCAATGGCAACTTCCAGAGCTGAAAAATGAAATCAACTGTCAAAATCTGCAGTTTCTGCTTGAGTCAGTCCCAACAGACAAAAACACTCAACTAAACTGTATCATATAGCAAGTTTGGGGCCTGGTACAAAGAACGTTTTTGGCCTGTATGGATAGTTTCCCCCTTTTTATCATCAGTACATTCAATGATGATTAAGTTCTTTGTAAGTCCTACATTTGAAGCTAAGGGCTGCTTTAATTAACAGGTTTGCCAACACAAGGAGCTGTAGACAATAGTGGTCTCTTGGCTGTGTGCTGTTAGTATCCTCAAGTGTTTTTTAGTGAAATGAACTTATTGACCTTTTCATGACCTATTGGAGTTTTTTGCTTTATGGATGTTCATCTTTTTATACAGTCTGTGGTTGCACCCTTAACATGACGTACTATTTTCACTCCTGTAGTTTGTACCTGTAACCAGTGTTAGGGAGTAATGGAATACATGTACCGGCGTTACGTATTTAAAATACAAAATAGGTGTAACTGTATTCCATTACAGTTATTGCTTAAATAGGTGATAATTAGAATACAGTTACTTTGTTGAAATAAATACATGGCGGTGTTTTCTTGTTTCATATGTTAGGCTAGCCCCTCTCTAATTTTGGTAATTCCACGCATTGTTGGAAACCCAAACAAAACACGAAATAAGAGGCTCTGATGTAAGCGTCCTGTTAATGTTGGTGGCGTCAGTTACACAATGGACCCGGAGCCAGCTGCACACGGGCAGGAATGCATTTCTTACTTGGAAACTTCGACACCACTTCATATGTTACCTTACTGTGCAATGCAAACTCTGTTTGCCAGCAACCAGGCTGCTCTCAGCAGACTCCAACCTAAAGAAACATCTGGAAGAAAGTTATTTTTTAAAAACTAACATTAGCCTATAAATAAATACCTTGTTTTAGTTGTTGTTACCTGGGTTATGTGCCACTTCAGTATCTTTGATGTACTATTGCTGTGTGATATATTACTATTAATGAAGGCTGCATTACAACCTGCTAGCTGCAAATAATCACGTGCAGTTCTGAAAGCAGACAGAAAGAAAACACATTACTGATACAGAAATCGTTTTCTATGCAAGATCACTGCAAAAAGTGCAGCCTTACCTAATGTCCACCCTACTGTTACTCATTTTATATTAAGATTTAAAAATCTAGCTGGTATTGCTTTCAGAACTGCACATTATTATTTGCAGCTAGCAGGTTGTTAATGCTATCCATCAAGTCTAACAGTCTATGAACTAACCTCAGCTAACGCCAGCTAACAATGTTAGCTCGGCGGCGAGTAGCCGTCAGTAATAGTAATAAATCACACAGCAATCGTACATTCATGTAGTTGTAAAAAGCATGACAATATATCAAGTAATCCAAAGTATTCATAATACGTTACTCACATTGAGTAACTTAACCGAATACATTACAAACTACATTTTGGGCCATGTATTCTGTAATCTGTAGTGGAATACATTTTAAAAGTAACCTTCCCAACACTGCCTATTGTATCTTCAAATATTGAAGAAACAGTGTAAAGAGGCTTTGCAGTTTTCAGTACTGGGTAACATACATGCACATTTTCATACTTGAAAAATCACACAGATACCTTGATGTCCGACAAGCTGTGGAGTGACACCTCTACGCAGATTTTACTGAGATGTATTTCTAATAGTCCACTTTAAAGTTCTGTTGTCTTAATTTGAATCTGATCGGTTAGTCAAGGAGGCGACACTGTGCAGTCTCAGGTGGACACTGTCTCATAGAGTTAACAAACATCTGTCCAACTGTTGGATGAAATGTTAAAAATGTGTCAAGATGGCATTAAATCCTCAAGGATGTAACCAATAAACCACCAAAACATAATTGTACATTAGTGTGTGTTGTTATCTGCCCTGTCCTATTATCCTGCACCTGTTTTTCCCTCCTTTGTATATATAGGCTATGTGTGTTCTCCTTAGTGCCATTGTCCACGTACTCAGCACTCCATAGCATAGTTTCCTCATGATAGGCTTCTATGACCTCGTTTTTTTTTGTTATTATTATTATTGATTTTCTTCCTCTGTCTGTTTTTTTCTGATTTAGCATGCCAGCCAGTTGACTACTTGTGTAGCAAACCTTGAAATCCTAATGGAAATATTCTATGACCGATTTTATTTTCCCAGGTCTCCTGAGTTTTTTCTCTGTGAAATGTTTAAAAAAAGAAAGGTCACATATGGATCCTTTAATTTGTGAAAATGCCAAGAAATTTAGTGGAGATGAACACTAGTCTCTACTTTTAAATGGTATATCTACTGAAGTGAGTTATCAAACACACCAGCAGAAAATCAAACGAAACGCTCCTTTGCACAGCCAGACCACAGTGCTTCATCTGCAGCCATTCTGGCCGCCTGACCAATGCAAAACTGTAACCGTGTGTGAGAATTCAATGTAGTTAGATGTGACAGCCACACTCTTTTCATCGTCAGCCCGCTACCACAAAGTGTGTGATGTCCGATTGCACCTACATGAAAGCAGAGCGAGTCACAGTCAAAGTGAGGTTACGGGTTGCTCTGTCTACTGCACGCTGGATGCAGCTGAACACTCTTTCTTGTGTGCTTCATGTGTCAAAGAGCAACTGTGGAAAAGACCCGATTCATGTGGAAAATCAACTCATTTCAATGCTGAGTGAAATATCTGCTTCTTTACATGGTCTGGCTCTGTAGCTGGTTGTGAGGTCCTTTTGGTTTTGGCGCATTTTTGATGCGTGTTGATCACTGCCTTTAAGAAACGAGGTTGTGGACAAAGCAAGCTGAAAGATCCTGAAATAAATGTAAGTCATTTTAATATTTAGTAAGACATCAACGTATGATTTAACAAACCATATCTGACAATTGACTTTCTTCATCTCAATCTAACCGATGTACAGACCTTCTGTCTGGATAATGACCTACTTTGCATTATCAACACTCTTTTTTTCCCTTCATCAGACATACCTCTGTGCACTCTGTAAACAAGCAGCTTTATTTGTGCATTTGTGTGTACGCCGTATTTGAGTGTGGCTTGCTTTCTGCTGTTTACATACTTTTAATGCCTTCCTGCTGCTTACATAAAAGTCCCGGGATTGCTTGTTAAATCTGTCTGCCACAGTTATCACCAGGTACACCCTGCGGAGTGCCGTAATTACTTACAGTCATCTCTTTCCGCCAGGTGGAAATGTAACTTTCCTTCAGGCCCATGAGACACACATGCTTAAAGGACAGGAACTTAATCAGTAACAGCTACAGTTACTGGCTCTGCTGCAGGAGTCTGAAGGTGGTGCCACCTGTTTAAGAGGACTTTTACTGACATACACCTGTTGGGCATCGCATTGGCTCACCTGTGACTTACTGGGCTTTAACAGATTTTAAATGTAGTTTATAATTTCAATTATATATTCTTTTCATTAAAGAAAAGGAACATTGATGCTAAAGAAAACTTTTCACAGGAAAGAAACAAGCACATTTGCAGCAGCATGACATGTAAGTGTTCATGAAGCTTATGCATAAGTTCAGTGAGGAAGATCTGTAATCACTCATCTGCCTGCTTTCCTGAGAGTTGGGCTACTTTTCTGTTGTTTACATCACTAATGCTTTCCCAAGTTGTCGATCTCGATACTAACATCTTTACTCCAGTCCAATCACCTTCTCCAATTCTCCCTTTCCAACTCTCTTTCATGAGACCCACCTCCTCCCCATCTCCCCCTCAGACACCTCAGCTCAAGCTCTACTCAAGCCTCAGTCTTCATCTTCGCTACCACCAGCGTCTCGACTCCGGGGGGTCCGGTCTTAATGCGGATACAGAGAGCTTTATCCTCTCGCCTCCTCTGATGCTAAGCTGGACCTCTAGAAGGCTTGCTAGAGTTTTTAAAGGGGAACCTGTCATGTCTGCTATGCCCAGCTATAGTTTTGTATTCTTTTCATTTATTTTCCAGTTTAAAATAATCTTTATTATTTATGATGGGCCTTAGTGCAGACTCTGAATGTAACCTCTGTCTGTAATGAGCAGTTTAGCTCCACTTCCTTTTAGGGCCACACAATCTTTGAACCAGCTGTCTTCCTATTGGCTGCCCCTCATAAACAGATTTTTTAATAGCAGGTGGGTTGGGATTCTGTAGTGCCATCCTGTATTCTGATATCCACTCAGTGACATGTC
>VOQK01013971.1:14289-28808 GCA_015052645.1 Benitochromis conjunctus
TTTTTTTTTTCTTTCTTGAAAGACCCTTGCTCATTTACACCGAAACGGAAAGTCGTTTAACTTCTTACTAACTATCGTACGTTTACAAAAATACAGCACTAAAAAGGACAGAACATGAGATAATGTTTTTAACATATAAGGGGTGTACAAACTAAATAAGGACTATTTATTGATAACGTTTTTGGTTTTTTTTGCTACTCTTATAAAATAGCTCTGAAATTAATTAGGCAGTCTTAAAAAAAAATTAAAAAAAAGAATGTTGCAATGTTGTGGAAATGCCAAATAATGGAACGTTTTATGGTTTTGTACATATTATGCTTACCTCAGGTTCTTTTGGTGTGTGCTTTGACCTGATTTTTCTGTATAATGGCTAAATAACTCAGTAATGAATACCTATTTTCTTGAGTTTCATAACTGGAATTTACACTTAACCTATCTATCATTTGCAGATATGTTTATTTTTTGTCTCTTTTGGAAGGGGGGGGACCGGGTAGATTTATTGTGGCTTGCTGGAAATGAGTGTTATTTTTTTTTCTCTTTTTAAGTATTGCGAACAAAGTAAAAATAGAGAAACTATATTGTGTAAAAAAGAAAAGGAAAAAAAAGAATACAATAAAGTGTCTGCCTATGCATGTTTTATAAAAAAAAAAATCAAACAAAAGGAAGTAGAACATCTGAAAACCTTGGCTGTGGAGGCCTGTTTTGAAATATATTGCGCTTTAGTGAACATATACTGGAAACGTATAACTGCATACTTTCAATTAACACCATGATGCTCTATGCCGCCTTTTTGTAATTGAAGCATTTAATTATCTATGATGGATGAGAAATCAAATTTTAACCTGCGCTTGTGAGTGCACACAGTCCAATTACGCATGTTTGACAATTTTTGTGAGGTGTGTGGTTACATGTGGAACTCCAAAATGCATGATTAGCTGTTTGTGTCATATAACAGGTGAATCAGTTTTGTTTTGTTTTTGTAAATGTGCCACAGAAAGTGTAATTTGATTATTATTATTATTATATTACTATTATTTGGACCTCTGCTTTGTATATCAGTTACAGGTTTGATACTGCTCAATACTTTAAGATGAAACGAGGAAAAAAAAACAACTTAGATCTTTTTTAAGAACTGCTTTAAGTGCCCAAGTAATTCACTACACGACATGAAGCCTTGCTTTTGTAATTTAACTTCAAAACTGTTGGCAGATGAGGCATGCACTTGCAACTATGAAAAGTATTTTATATAACTGTTCAATAAAAATGTGCATGAATTTCAACTTGAAATGAACCTGCATCTCCTGTGTGTGTGTGTGTGTGTGTGTGTGTGTGCGTGTGTGTGCGTGTGTGTGGGGGGGTGGGGGGGGGTGGGGGGTGGGGGGGGGGGGGGGGGGGGGGGGGGGTGGGGAATGAGCGCGAGTGACCGCAGGCCGGCCTGCACGTCGTCCCGCAGTGAATTTCAAATGCAGCGTGATCAGGTGTGTGTTTCCCAGAGAGATTACAGGAAACCCTCTTATGTTGTCGTCTGTAATTTAAATCTGCGAGGAAACCAAAGACTGTAGAGGCGTGTTATTTAATTCGCAGCTCAGAGTTCAGGAAGGGAAAAGTGCCCGAAAACCGATGGAACTCATCCCCAGGTCATTTTATATGGTTTCGTGTAAGTTCAGTGTGCTCTCAGTGTAATTCTCTTCTACAGTTCCAGTCAAACACAACTTGGCTCCGAGCGCTGCAGAATGTAAATAGGAAATTGCTACTTGGCAGTTCCTCAGCAAAGGTGTTTCCTCTTTATCAACCTCAGTGACTTCTTTGATTAGGCTCAGAAAGCCAAGCTAAGATTGCATAATCACGCTTGTTTGTGAGAACAGGGATCTGCAGCCTTCTTTCTTCTAAATACATGCAACTGCCACTTTATTAGCTACACCTGAGTTGGACCCTGAGGTGTTGAAAACATTCTTCTGATTGACGTGAGAGCATCACACGGTCTCTGCAGATGTTTTTTGGCTACACATCCATGATGCGAATCTCTCGTTCCCGCCACATCTCGAGGTGCTCTGTTGGATTGAGACCTGGTGACTGTGGAGGCCATCTGAGAAGAATGAACTCACCGTGATGTTTGAGATGACCTGAGATGGTGGCGTCAAAGGATGGGTACACTTTAATTAAAGGGATGGACGTGGTCAGCAGGTAGGCTGTGGCTTTTAAACATTGAGAAATTGATACAAAGGGGCCCAAAGTTGATAACTCCCACACCATTACACCACCAGCAGCCCGAACTGCTCGTACCAGGCAGGATGGAGCCATGCTTTCGTGCTATTTATGCCAAATTCTGATCCTTACATCTAAATGTGGCATGAGCTCAAGACTCATCACACCAGACGGCGCTTTGCAATTGCAGTTCTGATGGGAGTGGCACGCACTTTGGTCTGCTGCTGCTGTAGGTCATCTCCTTCAAGGTTCAATATCTTGTGAATTCA
This sequence comes from Benitochromis conjunctus, assembly GCA_015052645.1. Taxonomy (NCBI): domain Eukaryota; kingdom Metazoa; phylum Chordata; class Actinopteri; order Cichliformes; family Cichlidae; genus Benitochromis; species Benitochromis conjunctus. The sequence continues at coordinate 16,764 of VOQK01013971.1, forward strand.
GGGATAATGTTCTGCATACCTTTCTTATAACAAGTGGTTATACAGTATATTGGCAATAGTGCTGCCTTCCTGTCAGCTCGAAGAAGCCTGGCCATTCCCCTCTGACCTCTGGAGTCAACAAGATCTCTCCACCCAACTGCTAACTGCATATTTTCTCTTTTTTAGACCACTTTTTGTAAACACTAGAGATGGTTGAGTGGGAAAGTCCCACACGGTAATTTCTTAAACACTCATACCAGCCAGTCTGTCAACGACAAACACGTTATATTAAACACTTCAATCACCCTTCTTCCTCATTCTGATGCTTGATTCGACCCCAGCGAGTCATCGTGACCATGTCAACAGGTCTAAATACATTGAGCTGCTGCCACGTGATTAGCTGATTACACGTTTGTGTTGCTGAGCAACTAAATAGGTGTACCTAATGAAGTGATCGGTGTCTGCATGTAGATCAGCTTGCAGCTGAAGTTTACATTTGGTTTTGGAAATATCAAGCAAAATGTGTTACAGCTATTTCTAATTTATTGTCAGCAAGGGGGGGGGGGAATAAAACGTATAAATAGTTAAACTAAAAATGTAAACATTAAGTCATTCTATATTTTAGCAAAGAAGTCCACTTCTCGTGTGCCTGGTATCTCAAGTGTCTTTCTTTTGTCTTTTCAACAGAAATCAAACACAATGTTTAAATGAAAGGAAGTAAACTCTGACATCCTGTTTTTTGGGAGGGCCCAAAAAACAGCAGTTTGGTTTTGTTGGGGGTGGGAGGTGGGGGGGGATAGGGTAGGAAACAATATGAGTTGGGTTTTTTGTCTTTTTTGTTTTCTCAAGTAAAATGTTTCAAGTAAAAACGGACAGTGTTCACAAGTGCAGAACTTATTTCGTCTTTGATTACAACCTCACTCTGTATAAAAATCTAAACTAATTTTGTGATGCTTCTACAAAAACACCTCTTGACTTTATGCATCGGTCGATGTGTGAGTGTGTGTTACTGCCAACAAGCCTGGACAACAGGTTTTGTGAAGTCATTGTTTGACAAACGGTGGAGAATGGCTGGCATCTCAGCAGCTCCCCCGGGCTGTCAGGTCTTTGTCATCAGTTCCAGTCATTATTCACCAATCTGATTCCATCTCTCTCAGTTTATGCGTGTGCGTGATGACTGAACTGTGTAGTACGTTCAAGTTTTCCAATAGATTAAGGCTTCTAATGTCTCCGCTATCAAAAATGACCACATTTACTTCACCGATTACAGGCTCTGACTCACTGTAACTACTTTTTAAAAGATTTAATCTCATCTGTTTTGTCCAATTCTGCTCTGTTCACTCTCCATGAGGTCTCTCCGATCTCCTTCACCCTCGTTAAGTGGTGTCAGGGCAGGAAAAAATAAGTGATGGGAGTTGCCTTTGCGTTCGACCACATTGAACAAAACTGACATGATTGTTAAGTAGACTCAGGATTGAGCCAAGTGCCTGCCTTGTGTTAGAGCCCACATCCACCCAGTTTACGTCAGGAAGGGAAGCCAGTGTATTTCCTCCCCTTCTCTATCTAAAGGAAGTGCCAAAATAAGCATCAGCAGCGGAGCGCCCAGGCTTGGACACCTTTCACACAGGCCACTCGAAGGGAGACGTTTAAGGAGTTCACAGCTGCAGAATCGCCATGAAGTCCGTCAGGGTTCTTGTTGTCCTACTTCTAGCATCTGCCCATGTCTTCACACCAGGTAGGGCGATCATTCGCACTGGCTATGACTTGATCACATGCTGATAGAAGTCTTCAGCACTCTTTAATAGTTAGCAACAACCTTGTTTCTGTGTGGGGAGGATTCTGTAGAATGGGCGCCTTCACTGATATATAGTAAAACTAAACATAGTAGGTTTTTTATCAAGATGACTTCCTCCATAGTTGTGTGAGGATACTTCAAATCTGTTTTGTTTTGAGCACCAGTTTAATAGTGCTTCCCTTTAACCCATGCATTTTCCCTTGGTATGTGAGATGATAAAGATCACAGCGATGGTCAAAAGTCACTTTACTTTAGGGACAGAGTATTTTTGGTGTCCAAGAGAGATAATCTTGGAGCGCATTTGTATCTATTTGTGTTTCTATGCCTCCAAATCTTAACGGAGACCTTCACACTAACGAGTCTGACGATTTGTTTCTGATTTTTGGTAAGTTTAATCAAAGCGAGGGAACAGATTTTAGATACGAGTCAGAACCTCTGGGATGAAAGGTGCCAGAGTGCCACATGGCTACTGACTTGTTGTTTTTTTTTCCTTGTGCAGAGACAAAAGAGCTTGGAAGCTTCTCTGTGCCAGGCAGATAGGTGATCTAACAGCAGATAGGCAGTGAGAACCAAACGGCCCCCTCTATCACAGAGACAGCAGATTATTGTCCTGAGCCTGACAGGTCCCAGGTGACAGCCAATCTTCTTCTAAGGTTTAAGCGGTAAACATCTGGAGGAAACGCCCCCGCCTGGGCCATTATAATTATCTGTGTGAGATTTTGTTCCGCGACACATAAGGAAAAGTAATGAAGTGTGGACCTGGTAGGATCCCAAACTCTCTGATACTGGCAAATCTTTAGCTTTTGATCTTTAAACTTGCTTTGAAATACTTGAGGCTTGACTTGGATTTGTTTACGTGAATTAAGGGATCAGAAAGGCCATGATGCGTTGCAAACAATTTACACATAATTAACATTTAACTTTACCTTGATTTACTTACACGAACTTAAATGATCCAACATACCGAAGACTCACCTCGTACTCGACTTGAGACTTGCTACTAAATACTTTAGAGTTAGGGCTGGCGAGGAGACTTGATTTTCCTTCCTGACCAGATTCATGAAAAACAGTCTGAGCTTTGTGCGGTCAGAGCAGAAACGTCCTGTTAGCCATCAAGCAACCAGACTGCTGTGAAATGCACTGAATGAAATCGCAGTCGACAGCAGGAAGCTTAACACGGGTCAGGGAGCAACAATTGTATATGTCTGGGACAGGATGCACCTTCACACTGCTGCAACACTTGTAGCAGAGGATATCCACCTCGACATGCCGTAATCTCCATCTCTATCTAGACTTTTCGCCCCCTGTCTGACACGTTTGACCCTCGGTTGTCTCAAAAGCTGGCCTTTAAAGTTGCGCCAAACAGTCACGATGCAGGATCGGGGTCAGAGCTCATAAAGCCAGCGCCGCGAGTCGGTGAGCAAAACTGGGCATGAACATCTTTACAGTTTCAACCAACAATACGTAAGTAAAGCACAAGTAATAATTTACTGTAATAAAAGAAAAAACTAACCATTTCGTTTCTTGGTTGGGTTCCTATAAGTATAAAGGGTCGTTCACATTGGGAAAGAACAGCAACAATGTCAGTTAAATTTTGTGAAAGTGAAATCATCGTTGGCAGCACAGTGTCCAGCGGAGACAAAGAATACCATCGGAAGTCGCTTCAGTCACTTCCGATCAAGGAAGTGACTGAAGCGACTTCCGATGGAGGCAAAGAATACCATTCCCATGAGTCCTTATGAGAAATGCAGGGTTACCAAAGCAACCACAACCCAAAATCTCCAGTGTAGACTACAGAGGTGGACGATATAAGCTGTAGCCACTGCTGCGTCACCCGTTGGTCAGTAAAATCCTGCTGTGAAACCTGAAGCTGAGCATTTCTGCTCTTACTGTCTTATAACCTGACGTGATGAGTGAGGGCCTGATCTGATGGTGAAACCACAGACTGTACATAAAAGATAGACATACCTTCCAGCGTGTGCAGAAATACCTTAAACCTGGATCACAAGAACAACACTTTTTGAGTTTTTTTAATCCAACCCAAGAAGACACCCAGGGACATAATAAGACAGACGTGCAGTCAAAGGATCCTGAACTAGCATCTGGAAAAATGTCCAAACAGCAGAGCTCATGATGGAAATATAACAGCAAACAGTAAACCTTTTAAGAACATTTAAAAAAAAATAGATTTAGACTTCTGATTCTCTCAGTGTAGTTTTTCATTTATTGGTATTAAAATTTAACTGAATTTCGATAATTCTTCAAATTCACTACTCAAATTGGTTTCCGAGGCAAGTTGGACTGCTGGCTACTTAACCACGTGTGGTAGCAGTGAAGGTTGTGCAGGGCCCATGGTTGGAGTCTGCCCCCTCCTCTCTCCCATGCTTCCTGTCTACTCTCTGAACTGTCCTATGCAGTGCTTGAAGTGGGAAAAAATAAGTGCAGGAACTCTAATGTAGTCTTTTATCGGTCTTGTGATATTGTCTATTCAGTAAGTACCGAAACGCAGAAAAAAGTGGCAGAACCCAAAAGACGAAAATACAGAAGTTCCGGAACTGCGTTCCGCTGCGTTCCGGCCCACTTCAAGCACTGGTCCTATGAAGATAAAGGCTAAATTGATAAGAATAAATCTTTCAAACAAAGATGTTGTCTAAAGATCTTCGCTTTTCAGATACAATGAGTTCAACAGTGAGCGGTGTTGGTTGTAGATTTTCTCTGGAGAGGTGGCAAAGAGTGTTAATCTCTCTTGTAACCTCTCCACAATCAAACACATATTTAAATAACCACCAAAAGACTTTTATGTGGACCTAATCAACACGTGTTTCTTAACTTCCTTCATAATTTCTTCATACCACGCAGAAAATGAGCCAAACTGAGCTCCGATACAGTTTTTTCCCCCAGATAATGTGAAACTATTTTCACGTCTGTCTTTATCTTTTTACAGAAGCAAAACCGACCCCAACCCCAGAAACAACACCACCAGGACAGTCAACAACACCAGCAACAACAATAAAAACCACAGCAGCAGCAGCAGTAACGACAACAACAGCGGCACCTCCCTCTCTGCCTACAAAAATGGCCACATCTCCTCTGGATGGTGAGTGCGTCTTAAGGTCCCTTTCCACATTTGCTTGCATTTCACTTTGCTTTATTGTTCTGTTTTATGGACTTTACATGCATCTCCTGAGCGATAAATGTTTCTCAATGCTCACCTAAAAAAACAACTTTTAGGACGCACCTGTAGATGTACAAGCACGGTTTGTGACCTCGCAAATTGTCCAGTCTGCAGTTTAAAGATATTTAAAATACGGTGGAATTCCTACAACCCTTCATTGCATTCTGTTTTCTAGGACACAAGCCTAAAGCCACTGCTATGTTAGCTACTACTTCTACTACTACTACTACTACATCTGCATCCACCCACAATGACTCTTTGACCCCTATTGAACCAATGAACGGGACAAGCAGTGGAAGTAAGGCTCTGTATGAATTTTTATGACACATGTGGTTTGTTGAAGGGTTTCTACATGTGCTTTAGTACAGAGATGATCTAAATCTAATCTAATCTAAGTCTTTTTTTTAAAATTCAGCTCCCACTAATGACTCTCTGAATGAGCAGTCCGGTGGCCAAAGCAGAGCAGGTCCAGGTAAGTTTGGCACATGTGACATCATCAGTGATAGGCATAGGCTTCTTCGCTTGCTACAAAAATGAAGACCACTGTTTAAACTGTTTAATTGTTATTCAAATGAAACAACACTGCTGTTTACTGTCCACAGGTCAGACCACTGCTGCCCCAGGTACAGTATCTGTTTGTATAGACATGATTGTTTCCCTTTAACAAAATTAATCCTCCCCCTGCTTCTTTCTTCTCCCGTGCTCTCTTCTCTTGGTGATAATCATCCTTGAGCATTTCCTTATTGAAAATGTTGAAATTAAAAGAAATCCTCAAACAGCTCCAAACATTATAATTAAAACCAGAACCCATCTTCGAGTAATAAAGCTCTTTTCTCTCATACTGCGTGTCATACACTGTTCCAAAATCGATGATTTAGTGTGTTTTAATTTATTAAATCAATAAATAATGAATCTAAATGTGACAGGACAACAAAACACCACTGACTCCCGAAGCACATCTTCAAAGACATTATCACCTACCACTAAAAGAACCGCTCAGGAGAACAGTCCTGGTAAGTGATCCTGTGTAAGTGTGCTACACGTGAGGCCATGAATGGACAGTCGAACCGTGTTTAATCAAATTAAAACGTGTGTCGTTGAAAGGTTCTCAGACGGGCCAAACAGAGGAGAAACCAGCAGGTAACGAAGCTGCTCAGTTTGACTTTGCTAAGCTTGTTGGGCACACACAAACACTCCTGTGTCACACCAGCAGCAGCTGCAGCATCTCAAAGCTGAATCTGAGTAAGCGCCTCTGTACGGAGGACCAAAGCTGCCAATATAAAATATAGACACTAAATAAATGGTATATCAATAAATGCCACCAACAGGTAAATGTATTCATTCGTCAATTTCATTTTCACTGAGTCACGTATTAAATTATTATATGTAGCTGCTCTGTTCCTCCGTACGATTGACTTATCATCCAGAGATGAACATGAATGCACACTGTGAGTATCATTTGTTAAATAAAAACCTTGAACTTAAAAGCATAAAAAAGCTTCAGAGCAAAGAAAACTAGTTTCCTACTGGGGATTGCACTATCAGCAACACTGCAAGCAATTTGGGATTCCTGATTAGGATATATCTGATGTGTGGGCAAAAATTCACGGTAATTACTGAGGTTACCATTTGCCCAGCCCACTGACACTGCCGCCTCAGAGTCACGTGGCTGAATCAGTCCACAGCGAGGCTCCAAAAACTTTAAAACATCCCAATCCAATAAAATAAATTGGATTAAAAAACAAAAAAGTCACATATTAAGTTATTATTTTAATCTTTTTTTTAACTTTTGAATGATTTGGGGGTTTTTCACTCTGCACAGAGCTCATGTTCACGGGCCGGTAGAAGGGCCGTTAAAGGTCGAAAGTCGTAACTGCGCCGTGCTGCAGCTGCTACATCACCGCTTTGCCCTTTGGTTAGACATGTGGAAGACGCACATCACACCAGATGCTGATGGCCGTATCCTTCATGTCCCCCTCCCTCAGATAAAAAGCTGTGGTGGCTTGTGTTGCCTGCCGTCCTGGTTGCAGTTGCTGGAGCCATCGTCCTCAAATTCAAATCCAAGAAAGTCCACGACCCCACAGGTACGTGCTCGGCCAGGACGCCTATGTATGAGTGCTTATACCGGGATCGATTTAAGGTTTAAGATTTGAAAGATTATTTTAATTCAAATAAGCATGTGTGCTTATCAATGCCTTCTGTTGTCTTCTGCTGAACAGAAACCGTCGATACTGGAACTGAGAAGTGAGTTTGATATTAAAAGATTAGACGCATTATACCATTTTCAGGGTGTATGAAGGAAGAAAAGCCAAACATTTCTCTCTTTAAACCCCTTCACAGCGCATCTTTCCAGAGAGCTGAGAACAGCAAGGATGGCGTCATGCTCCTCGGAGTTAAGTCATCAGGAGGAGAAGAGAACGGTGAGCCGCCTTCCCTCTATTTCCTGCAGCAGGTTCCTCCCGACTTCCCTCTGTTTGCGCATTCTTCCATCACTTGGTGAAACTGTTTCTCCAGACACCGAATTTCAATTATCCCAGGGAAGTGCTAGGCTTTTAATATCCTCATTGTACTGTATGGGCTTCTGGGGCTTTAGCTGGGCAGCAGAAGGTGTTTCCTGTGATTTCGCGCCCCCCGCCCTCAAACAAGCAGCAGGGTTTGAAAGATAGGGACTTCCTAACATAAACGCAGATTATTTTGGACGCGACCTATTGTGCACTGGGTAAATGTCAGCGCGGCCCCACATGCTACGGAGTGCGTGCGTGCGTAAAGGCACGAGCACATCCATGTGTGCGCATGTCAAGCATAGTTTGCGCACAAACCCTAAGTTACCCCCTCACCCCACCTACTATAAAACACAAGCTGGCCATCGAATGCGCAGCCTTCCTTCCCAGTCAGGCCTGGATGCTTTGGCAGGGAAATGGAATAACGCTTCAGGAATTCTGCTGAGGAAAAAAAAAAGGGCTTGTTTTGCTGCAGGCTGCTGAAGTGGAGCCTTAATACAGCAAACGTATATTCATTCCCACCGAACGCAATAAGATGAAAATCATGATTTAAAGGCCTTTTTGACTTTTCAGTTTGGATAATCAGTTTTATGAAGTTGCTCCTGTTCTTTTGTGTGTTTCAGCTGAAGCCAGATAAGAAGAGTCACCACCGTCGCCCACACACTGATGGTCTGAGAAAGCCGTTTTGATCCTAGCTCTCCTTTTTTTTTTCTTTTTTTTTAAGCTGTAATGAAATATTTTGATTTTTGTTTTTTAAAGAGGCTTGCAAGTGTGATTCTGTACGCAGAGAGCAGTTTTATGAAGTAGGGCGTGTGACTGCGATGATAAATCTTGGAACAAATGAACTTGATCTCAACAGTAAGGACTGCAAAGCTCATCTAAAGAAGCTGACTATTAAATGGCAATGGTGACTTATTATTTATACAGCCTTTATTTGCAATCTGTGCAAACTCCTGCCACAACCATGTTTCCTGTGTAGTGACCCCAGATCCTTCACGTTAGTCTTATCATAAGCTGTTCACTTTATAGCTCTATAATCACCCTTTCGTTACGTTCTTACCTGCCATTTACTTTTTCCTTGCCTTGAGCCATTTTGCTGATTATGAAGGTTTTGGGTTTCTTTGATGTGCACTCCATATTTGCTGTTAGGACGACTTGTTTGCGGATGTAACTCAGCTCACATAGGGATTTGCTGTAACAGAGGATTTATTAAAGGTTTTTGTGAGGTTTCTTTCTACAAATGTTGCACCCAAGCACACATAGCTAAAGCAGATGCAAAAAGCTGTTTGGATTTATAGACACTGGAACTGCTTTATGCTTTGTGGCTGGAATTTGTCATCATCAATTTCCTCAATAAATCACAAGAAAATTGTTTTGTTGTGCTGCCTTGATTTTTTATATATATATACATATATGTACATTTGAATCTTCTGAGAGATCTGAAATAGTTAAATAGAGTTTTCAGTCTGTGAAATCAACTAACAGCACAGTGACCATTTACATCAAGCATCCAGGAGATGTGCTAAATTAATAATTTCATCGTAAAATAAATTAAAAGCTCTAAAAAAAAATGTATATCTGCAGGGTTTTATTGTATATTATTGTGGTTCTTTGTGAGCTAGCTGCAAGGACACCAATGGTGTGAGTTGAGTGATTCACCACCAGAGGGAGCCAACAGTTAACTGAAGAAAGAAAGGGCAAAGAAATGTTTTTGGCACTGCTTCATAAGCTGCTGTTTATTGCAGCCAGGTTCCAAAGGGGTTGTTGACAGTGGAGTGAGATATAAGCAACAAGTGTCAAACTCTCACTCTGTGTGCCCTCCACACACACCTCTCAGCTTCTTCTTCATATCATTTCCATGCAGTGCGTAACAAATACGTTCAAGAAGCCCCCTCCCAGATGGTGTTTTGAGTATATAACATCAGAAATGAAACCTCTCATGACCTTCATTTTGCACTGATTCACATGCTGCCCTGTTAGGCCCGACCGTGGCCTTCGTAAAATGAGACCGGGTGACAGCTTGGACTGTGGGCACGTTTCCATCAAAGACACAGCGAGAAGTTTGGCAGAAGACCCTCCACACACAAATAAAATGCACTAACAGCTGTGGCCGGGGCTGTGACATTCAGGGTATGATGGCAAGCTTTCTTCGCCATCTTCCTCTCCTGAGCAGAGTGTTTGTCACCCCTTTTTGACCCTTTGTTTTCTCTAAATAATCGATATGCATCTTTACCTTCGGTTCATTTTCTGCCACATGCTTTTTTTTCCCTGCTGTTACAAACCTGAATCCTTCTGTATTTTTACATTTTAAGGCACAAGCCTTCTTAAATGCGTGCTTTGCAGAATTTAAAGAGATAATCAGTGTTTTTGCAGTGGTTTATTTATTTAGGTAGAGTCTGAATATGTAAAAGTAATCCTGTGAATCATGTAAAGCTACCGTGGAATAAAAATATGGAGATAGAGATGAGCACAGGGCCTTCTTTAACTGCCATTTGAAACGTTCACATAAAAGTTGAGTCATTTTATTTTAATAGCACATTTAACGACGGCAGCACTCGACCCAAAGCGCTTTACAGTCGATGCAGTTAGAGGGGACAGTAAAACAGTGCGTCTGAGGAAGAGGGAGGTAGGCTAATAAACAGCAGGAAGTAAATGGCAAGGATTACAAAAACAGATGAATAAAGTATTGCCGCATCAAAGATTGTTAAAAGCCGTAAAAAAATTTTTTTAAAGGTCTTTACTCGAGTTTGCATTTACATCAGTTGTGGGACACAATCTGAGCTGAGATTGGATATTCCTCCAAATCTGGGGGGCAGACAGCTTTAAATCTGAGAAATGAATGAAGAAGTCTGAGAGGAGCAGTTGTGAGGATGACCCAAGTGACCTGGGGTAGAGTATAGTGTAAGCAGGTCAGAAACGTAAACCGCTAAAGGCTTTAAAAAGCCAGGAAGGGAGCAATGTGCTTTCTTTTCTTAGCAGCTGTTAAAAACCAAGCTGCTGGATTTTGGATCGTTTGAAGTCGTGAAATAGTTGAATGGGTGTCAGCCCCGGACGCAGTGCTTCACAGATGACCAGCCAACAAGTTACAAAAGCATGGACCGGGGATAAAAGTGTACTTTTTCAATATTGCTGAGATGTAAACGATGCCTTTCAGAACATTTTTCACTTGGTAATTAAAACCGTTCAAGCTGCCCATGAAAAGCCTTTTATGTTTGAATTTCTAAAGCGATAAATTAAAGAATAGGTTTGAACTTTTTTCTCTGTGTGTGTGTCCTTTTTTAAATGTGCAGTACTGTGCAAAAGTCTTGAACCACCCCAATTTCTTTATATTTTGCTTCCAAGGAGCTAAACTTTCAACGTAGAGTCTTTAAGACTACTTTTACAAAGTTGTTCATTGGACACCTTACTCAAGGGATGGACTACTGCTGTGTAACAGACAACTTAGCAAAGGACCAATTTTTAACTGTATCTTTAAAACATACAATTTGTTGAGAACTACTGAAGACAACGACTCTGTCTTTGGCTTATATACTTGCAATTTCTACATATAGTTGCAGGATCTCAGCAGACAACCAGCAAAACGCAGCTACACACCGATATGAACCAAGGCACATGCAACCTGCTTTCTCCTGAAATGCAACTCCGCTAAAAGCTTCTTGTTATTCACTTTCCTGGAGGGGGCAAGGAGGGGCACGTTTTACTAGGGGGGGGGGTCCCAGATCGGCATACCACGTGTCCTCAATAGAAGGCTCATCTGAACCAGAATGGATTAGTAACCTGAGGCTGGACACGTTTCATCTTTTGCTTCATTCAGGGAAACAGGAGTTGGGGAAAAATTATCAAGCAGATTCGGATTTGGCTCCCTTTACTGACGGGGGGTGGTCAAACGCAGCAGTGCCTCACATTACGGGCCTGCTCTCAGCTGTTTTAGTGGAGCAGATGTTTGACACACAAAGCAAAACGAGCAGCAACGGGTTAGATCTTACACAGACGTGGAAACACACTGCACTCCTGAGCTCAGACAAAATGTTAAGATGGCGTGCCGAGTTTCTCTTCTGACTACACACTTGTTAACACTGGCCACAAATGCATTTGAACTACTTTCACAGTTTCACTGCCTTCAGTGTACTTAAGAAATGGTTCTGTTGTAGACACTGCACCAATCAGTTTGCTGCTCCATTGACACCCAGTCTACTGCAGCTAACTCACACTGCTGCAAATTACAACAACACCTGCAAGATAAGAGCTTTGCAGGACAGATCTCGGACACAGTGTCTGGACTAAATCACACACGGTGTCCTCTTCATGACAGATTTTAAATATGTCATGAAGCTGACGCTCAAGATCATAGTTTTTAAAAGTGTCTAGATTATTTTAAACTTTACTCGATGACCTAGATAAATAGCTTTTTAAAGGAATCTCTTCTTGCTTGTAAATTTTAATTGCAGGGTGTAAAATGTTGATTGCTGGCTTTGAAACGATTAGATATGGGGTTTTATGTGCTGGACTGTGCCCTAATACAGATGATGTTAAGAAGCACTGCATAAGAGCTGGGAAATTATTTTACTTCTACTTGTAATCTACCTAAAGTACAA
>VOQK01013971.1:28828-57480 GCA_015052645.1 Benitochromis conjunctus
GACCCACTTCTACCCTTTAGACAGCTACTAGCGACCTTGTACATTTCTCATAAATGTCAGTCCAAACCTCATTACCAGCGCCTCCATAATGACAGCTCTTTCTGTCTGTGTGAACTTTAACAAAGTCCTTGCTTACCTAACACTTGTCAGTATATTTCTGCATCTACAAAAGCAGCAACATTAAAGAATGTGACTTTTTTCCAGGGCATATCTAGTTCCCCCCATGTGACCGGTGGAAAACGCTTGGTCTCTCCGTCTCTCCCTCGCCCACTGGATTCCATTACCCTTTAGCCAGCAGAACTGCTTGGGCTAAGAGGGTCAGATCCAATTACTGGGAGAAAAACTCTGTTGAGACTGTGCGTGGTGAGAGATAAACCGCTGATGAACTAAACAACTGTGCTCGACGTGTTACCTGCCAAATGTATACACACAAGACAGTAAGACAAGACATTTTTGCCTCAGCGGATCTAAAGTCAAAGGGCTTCCTCCTGCCTCACATTCCTGAAATTCACATTTTGATCTGGTTTAAATGAATATCTGAGGAACTGTTTGCACACTTTACTCATAACTGTACTTTTGGGAAGTGAAATCCACTCAGAATGGACTTCATTTACTGATCTTCTGTGTTAGGATGAATGTCTTTCATATGGCAGTGTCCTTTTGATGAGGACATTGTGCATTTATGCTTTTGCCTCATATTTTCAAGCTAGTGCCATTGTGTGGATATGGCTAATGAAAGTAAATAAAAGGGGATTTAAAAAAAAAAAAGGCCCACATGAGGTTCTGGGACTGTTGTGGAGGGCCACCATAATAAGCTTAAAAAGAGATAAACTTAATACTGAGCAGTACTGAATTCACCTTATTGGTGCAGTCCCAGTCTATCATGCAGCACCTTGAGAAGATTAATTGACCACCAATTTATTTGTTCTTTATTCATTTATTTTATTGATTACATAAAATCTTTTGCATTATCTGATCAAACAGCAATATGAAAACTCACCTGGCTTGGTTACAGGCTTAAACATAGCTCGAGGTCTCTCTCTATAATAATACTAAATCAGTCATAGATTATTTGCTGGTGAGCCATAATCTACCAAACAGGTGGTTGGAGTGCTGAGTGCATATTAAAACACGTTTCAGGCGAAATTAACTCTTTATAACCTTTCTTTAAAACGAATACAAAAACGCGTTTCTTGTCCACGTAGCAACATAAGAAATCACCCCCAAGTATTGGTCAATGAATTACTTTAAATACTATTTCGCAGCCAATCGGAAAGGAGCTGTGTCCCGAGTCCAGAGCCTGATTGGTCAAGCCCTCTGGTCAGCTGAGTAAACGAAGGTATAAGTAACCCTCAGAAGTTTCGCCCCGCTGCAGTACGTTTGACTGTCAGTGTGTGTTTGTATATGTGTGTGTGCGAATTTACTTATGAGGAACCGTCTAAACCAAGTTATTTTGTATTAAATAATATTTAAGGTGAGTCGTTTAATGTTGCGAATGAGTGTCTTTTAAGCTAGCAGCTAAGACTTGAGGGGTTCAATTATTTATTTGTTTATCGTTTGTTTTTTACGGCTTTTTATCGCTAAGGGCTACATTTTGAAAGTTTAAAGCTTTAGCATCCTGAGGTAGCTACCTCAGTTAGTCACTTGTTTGTTAATTATAGCTCAAACCATCCGCTTGGACTGACACAATGGCACTACCACGTCTATTTTCAGGCAGCTTTTCTAAAACAACGGGAAAACGGCCAACTCCAGGACAAACAGGCTATCACCATGGTTGCTACAAGCACGTTAAAGCCCAAAAGCAACGAGTGTGTTTCAGAATTAGCGGATAGAAGATATGACCACGGTTGCATTGATGCAGGTGAGCTTAACTAGTGTTTTCTTTTTGTTCGTGTAGCTAACCTGCTAGATGCTGGATACTTCCAGTTGTGCGCTTGTTTATCCCTGTGTGGTGCATGGCTGCAGCAGTGGGGAGGAGGAGGGGGCGGGTACAGATGAAGTCATCCCTTCAGTTTGTCTGCAAAACAGCAGCCCACGATTAAAGGCAAGCCTAAGGCAGACTTTCTCTGCACACTGCTACGCGACTGTGCTGCAGAAACACATGAGCTGTGTGCAGCTCAGACTCTTGTGATGGTATTTCTTTTCTTAAGGGACTTGTTCACACACAGCAGCTGAAAAGCATACAAACGCAGACCCATTTCCTTCAGTCATTGGTCGAGTTGAAATCTTGTGATTTGTCCAAGTTGACCTCATAAAATACCTTTCAGTTTTACTGCAGCTGATATGATGGAGTCAGGATTATCCGACCTTTAAATGTTTATCTTGTCTTGTTTTCCCAGGGCTGGACTTGTGGGATCACTGCTTAGATGAGCCCCAGAGGAGCGCAGATGCCACTGAGGACAGAACCTGTCAGCAGCTGGCAAAGATGTTTGAAAACTGCCTTTCGCGAGCTAAGAAGACGACGCTACACTGCTCCTCTGTGCTGGTACCAGAGAAGCTAACGCGGAGAATAGCTCGTGAAGTCCTGCGGCTGGCATCTTGCGAGCCCTGCGGCCTGCGCGGCTCTGTTCTCTACGTCCACCTGGAGCTGGACAAGGGATGCAAGCAGCTCGAACGCATCGTGTACGATGCCACCGTGGTGCCCACATTTGAGCTGACTCTTGTTTTTAAGCAGGATGGCACCGCCTGGCCCAGCCTGCGGGACTTTCTTTTTATGGGAACCTGCTTTGCCCCGACCTTTAGACACGCACTTAAACTAAGTCCAGGTTTCCGTCTTGTTAAGAAAAAACTGTACTCTTCCTCGGCAGGTACCGTGGTTGAGGAGTGCTGAACTTTTGTAGGGACTAGGGATTTGAATATTGGGTTTCCTGTGGGGAAAAGCACTTCTGCCCAAATGTAAATGACACTCCAGTGGTGTCATATTTTCTACAGTGTTTTTGTACAGTGCAGTGTTAACTATTAGCCAGTCAGCTTTGGATGTAAAGTCAGAAGCTTGTGCATCAGAAAGCCTGATTGTTCTGATTCATTATTTAATTCTTTTTTTCTTTTTCTTTTTTAATCAGCAAAATTGTAATATTTGGGTGTTTGTGTGTTTTCTAACATGAGTTGCTCAAACACCATTTGAAGTTGTACTTTTTACAGATGAATGTAAACCTATCCCAAAGTGTGAGACGGACATACTGTCGGGTACACTTTCCTTAAAGACACTGGACACTTTCTTGAGGCATCTGTGTGTTTCCAGATACGTTGAACGCTCAGCCACAGCGAGCACACAGAGGACTGAATAGGAGTCTGACATTTAGTCTTTTGGGGGCCATATTCTGGTTGTGTGATGCTGTATTTAGGGCTGTGATTGTTTTTAAGACTATATGTCTTGCGTAGATGCTGCTGTCATGGTGTGGGACTTCCCACACTATAGGGGAATATGTGGATGCCTTAAATCTCATGCACATTTTTTTTTTCACACAGCTATGTCAGAGCTGCGTCTCTTTGTAAATGTTTTATTGCATTTTTATTTTTATATCCCCCCTCCTCCACCTGATGCACCTTTTCGATGCAGAGCCTTTATAAATTATTAAAGGATGGTTCGCCCAAGTGATGTGTATTTGTTTTAATAATTAACTTGTTAAAAAAAATGACCCAAGTCCCCCCTCCCCCTTTTTATTTTTTAACTTTCCATTGTTTTTCAAATGTGATGTTGAACCAAACTATGAGTTGTCTATTTGGACAATAAAATCATTTAATGTTCCTAAAGATTCCACATTTGCTCTTTTCTCCATTCTTATATTGGATATCCTGTCATTGCAAAGCCAGCTAAACGGGGATAATGCACCTTTTAGTCAGAGCAACAAGCGTTACAAGATCTTGACAAGAATGTGGCACTTATTTCCTAGTGGTGGAAATGACCAAACCTTTGATATTCAGTTGTGCATTTCGAAGTGTTGACGATGACGCACGCTATCACAGCTCTCAGTACTGTTTTAGAAGTCCTCGTGCTTACCTTTAATAAGCTACTGATCCTTAAAAGCTTAAAAATATAATTTCTTCTGCAGGTTTGCACATGCCACTCTCCTGCCTGCTCATAAAGCTCACTGGCTGCTGCTGCTGGTGTATACCTGAAGTGTTTGTGTGACATTTCTCTCTCGGTCTTGGATGGTTGGGATTTTAAGAAACTTGTGAGATGAGCAAAAGTTAATGAGAGTTCTTCCCAGTTTTGCTTTAATAATCAATTACTTTTCTAAATGTTTACAACTTTTTACATTTGTGTAAAAGTTTCAAGTTATGGCAACACGCCGGTCATGCTCAAATGGCGAAACAGGCTGCAGGGGTTACAGCAGGTTAATGGCAGAGTCACATGATGTTGTGCAAGATGCACTGCATACAGTCCTTGTGCAGGACAATGAAGCTCTGATCGTCTGGCTGGCGTCACACGTAACAACCTCTGATCCCTTTGCTTTGCTGTGCTAATGTGGGTCAGCAGCACAAATATGAACTGC
Source organism: Benitochromis conjunctus (assembly GCA_015052645.1). Classification (NCBI taxonomy): domain Eukaryota; kingdom Metazoa; phylum Chordata; class Actinopteri; order Cichliformes; family Cichlidae; genus Benitochromis; species Benitochromis conjunctus. The sequence continues at coordinate 33,325 of VOQK01013971.1, forward strand.
GAAGCCCATAAACACAGAAGGTCCACAAAGAATATGGTTAAACTGAAGCCCAACTTACAGCCTAATTTCCTTCTATCACAATTGTTATATAGATTTACTTTAGGCCTTCTCATCCCACCTACTACATCTTACAAGGATCTTTGTCAATAAGTCCCTTGCAACATTTGCCCCTGATTTATGGTCCTTGTCCATGAAAAGGCAGAGTTGGCAAATGCTCCTACTGAGGGAGGCTTTGCCATAATATCTGGCCTCACGGAAAAGTACTGAGGACCTTGTCATGCTGCTGCAACCAAAAAAGAAAAAATTGAAAATCTTAGCTGCACTGTACCGGCTTGGCAACTCATTTGCTGAAGCTAGTAAATCTGCTTGTGGTGCTCGATATCCTCAGTGTCAACATGATTCATCTCAGCCCTGCACAGCGGGAGTTGCATTGACGCTTGTGAAAGGGGTCTTTTACTGCCACAGCTGTGGAGTCGATCACACCGATCAGATGGATGCATACTGCTTACCCTGCACAAACAGCCTACAGATGTTTATCGGCTTTTGATGCCTCTCCATCCCCGAGGGCTTATCCGAGTTACTGGATAGGCCTATTTGTTCCTGACTCCTGAGAGATGAGCTGGGCTCGATTCCACATTTCCTCCTGACCCGTATAGCGACTTCTTTCTGGGAAGATGGAAATCTGATGAACTTACTAAAAGGAGAATGCATGCCACTCTGGGACCTGGGGTTATCTTGTAATGCAGATATGTTTATCTGATTGTTTGTTTATGTTCTAAGTAAACAATACCATTTCCCCATTGCCTCATCATCTTTTGGGTATGTCAGTTCACAAGCAGACGTAGCATAAACATAGAAATAAACCAACCAAACAAAAAAACAGGAGGCCCCTCTTGCATTGGTCAGTATCCCCATTTGGAATTCGGTAATAATTGATTTTGGATAAGCTGCCCTGTGATGGAGCGATCTTTATCTCACACCAGGAAACAATAAAATTCTTGAATATTAGACGATAAAACTTTGTTTGAAAAAACTTCCTTTTTTGTTCATCTTTGAAGAGAAGAGAAAAGGTGAGCCCACCATCCGAAGAAAGAAGAAGAACGTGTTAAGTGGTTGGGTTGAGTGCTCGAGCTCATGTTTACGAGTTTCATCACATGATGTTTGGGTATCAAAATACATCTCTTTAAAACACTTGACTCTTGCTGCCATTGGGGCAGGCAGCATGTGAGCTTTGGCCTGCAAAGTTTCAGTAGCTGTAGAATGTGCTGTGCCGAGCTTAATTTAGCCTTAAAAGTAAGAAGATAGTATGGAGACTGTGGAAAAACACCAACGTTTGCAGCGCTCTTTTTTTGGATTAAACTGAGACATTTCATATCAGCACTGTGTGGCATGAGATATGTTTATTTAGTACTAGTCCAGCCTAGTGTAATATCTTGATCAATTTTAAGAAACTTGCAATCCATGACGCAATATCAAATCTAAGATGTCGTGAAGACTCCAGCGACACTTAAAGTATTAGGGAATAACTTTACTGGGTGACCAGCACGTTTGGGCTTGTGGCCTTCATCAGGATCATGACCCAAAAAAGTTGTTCCCTAAAAAGTGTCGCTGGAGTCTTCCACATCATCAGATCTTTGTCTTCTGAATGCACCTTGGAAGTAGGTGAAGTTATGCCAGAAAAATGTGTTGGATAATGTAGAAAATGACTGGCGAGAAAAGTAATCCTACGTATGGTAGGACTGATTTGATGGATTACATTACAATGAATGCATTTCTGTTTTGGGTTATTTTATGCTCACATTTCCTCCATAGCCATGTGTCTGTAACACTCCTTCCACAGTTACATGAAGGTGCTTATGAGCTGCAGCTGAACTACTGAATACGTGTAGAAAGCTTAGCCTCTGAATGATGTTAAACAGGTCATAAATACGTGAAGTACAATTTGTACCTCGAGGTCGTACGTACAGGTAGTACCTTCCCAAGAATGTGATGTCTTCTTTCCTTCCTAATGAGATATTTGATACTGTATTTAGTTGTGTAAGGTGCATTATTTTGAGTAGTGAGTGGACAGAGATTTTAAATAAACTCTTATGACTGGTGTTGGACGTAATGAAATAGGCCGTGCAGGCGCATGATGCACAAGTTTAATAGCAGTGTAGGCCTAAAAGAAATGGATATTTTGAGATGTTGCTATGCTATTTTCAGTATGCGGACTGTTACATGAGTGTCACTACAGTGTTTATGTGGCTGCTGTGTGTGACCTTTGTAGGACACTGCCTCTGGAAGGTTTGGAGATGACAGCTCCTCCATAACTAATGAACCCCCCCCAGCTTCAGGCATAGATTTCTCTGGCATCTCACAGGTGGGCGTTGTCTCACTTCTGACCTTTTATGGCAGAGCTGATAGAGGTTTGTCACCTGGATAATATCGCCCTCATAACTGTGGCCCGTTGTGTTTATTAGGAATTTGTGCTTGGGTACAAAGATGTAGAGATGCATGAAATTCGTTGTAATATGAAAGAAAAATTCTACTGAACCACTGATTTAGCCTCCATAAACAAATGCCCAGTACATATATACCTTCATTTATACACAAAGCATTTGTCTCTGCTTTTAACATACAAAAGCAGAGTAGTGTGTGTAAAATAAAGATTTTGTGAGGATATGTGCCAAGAATAAAAAGACCCCAGGACCCAGGCTCGAAAATGGTTGGAGAACATCTCTCATGTGTTTCACTGGAAATTTCAGCTGGGTTGCGCTGAAATTAAACAGGAAATGCTTTTGACATCAAAGATTTTCAAGTTTTGTCTCCTTTCATTAAAAAAATAAAGTTACAGATTAGTAAAGCAAAGTTTATGTCAAATTATATGAGAAGATGTTTAAATGATATCTCAGTGGACAAAAATCAATAGCATATACGCACTAGTTTACTTAAAACAGATGAGAATATCCTATCCTTTATAAAAAGAATATCAAGCAGACTGATTGGAAAGAATAAAAATAATATTATCATGAATTGCTAATTACTGTCAGAGAGTGTGTTCGGGTGGTAAAGTGGTCACAAACCCTTTAGATTCACTATATCTGTATATTTACCTATTAGCATTTATACCTATTGTTATTGTTATTGTTATACCTATTAGAATTTAAAGTTTTGATTCAAAATAAAATCTTGCCCACACTTGTTTCTTTTTTCAATGCTGACTGCATTATGATTGAAAATAATGAATATATGAATGCTGAACCGAAGGCTCTTGTGCATGGCTGCTATATTGAACCTTTATCTTGTTACTTGGGTCATATTGTAGAACAAGTGTTTCACCATCCTTTACAGAGATTAAAAGAGTGCATGTGCAGTCAGTATCTATTCTCAGTTGCTCTGGATCACTGTTTCTATCACAGAAATTAACCAGGTGTCTTCAAATGTTCACTGTCTGGGCACAGTGACAATATTGCTCAGTTTTGAATCTATTAAATGGGAGATCTTCTTTGGTTAGGTTTACAAAACCAAATGCTTTGAAGTTAAGAACTGGTTACTTATTTGTCTATGGACCACTATCAATGAGGCTGTGTGAAACTGTGTAAGCAACGAACAGGATTTGGTTTGTAAAGCATTGATTCAGGAGGTGTTGCTGTGAAAGCGCCGCTGTAGACAAAGTATAATACGGCCATCTAGTGGAGACAGTAAACGACCGCAACATTAGACTAAAAGGTTACGTATTTAAAAACGAAGCATATATATATATTTTTTATTGTATTCGATTTTTTTTTCGTATCTTTTACTACTAAAGACAAACAATGAAACGGCGAATATGTAAACAGGGAAGCGCGATCCTTCAAGCTTTTGTTCTGAAAGTCTAAAGGAAGTCCCACTCGGAAAACATTACTTGACGCTGGTGCTCTTGCGGTTACCAGGGGCAACATGAGCACTAGATGACAACTCACAGTTAGTAATCTAAAGTGGATCTCCACTTCGAAAATTGCATTGCTGTTTTCACTGCTCTGTGTTTTTGAATTATCACTAAGCGGAAATGCCACCAAAGGGAGCTAAAAAGGGCTCTGCTAAAAAGTCCAGTACTGCTGGAGGCGCAGTAAACAAAAACTGGGAGACTGGTCTCATCAAAGCAGAGTTTGAAGAGGTTTGTCGTCTCACTGACCATTTTATTTGGCTGAACTTCATTAGTTTGTTGGAAACTTGTATATGTTTTCACACTGAGTGAATCTTGCAAGTTTTCTCACAAGGCGTCAGCCGAGTTTAAGGGTGGGTTGATGGGTGCGCGCGTGCGATTAGCCAGGTCAGGTACCTAAACAAAGCTAGGATTTAAAGCGGGCCGAGGACATTGAAAAGACCATGCGAGTATTATTGACAATGTCATTTGGTTATTTTGTAACTATTTGTGTTTCTTATTTTTATTTACGTTACAATATTACAATAATACTTAGGTTGTTTTTTTGTTGTTTTTTTTTTTTACCTCGAAACTCAACTCAACCTTCAAGTTTCAGTTATAATCGACACCCCGACACAAATCTCATTAGCAAAAGTTGTTGCGCTTTTTCTTTTTTTCTGTTATCTAGCGTATTTCTTTTTTTATTTGTCTTACCATAAATTGCACCATCGCTGAGCCTAAAGCGAGCTGTCAATTAACTGCAAAGCAAATATATATAAATATGATATGAAGTAATGTAACCTGTGACTGGGGTGTTCCTGTATTGCTGCAGTATTTCTTAAAACGTATTGCCCTTCCCAGGACTCGTGGCAGGCATGTGTGTCTTTTGTGGTTGGGCGAGGTCCGCAGGAGGAGGACCTGATCCAGGCTTTGGCCTTGGCCGTACAACAACCACAACGCAAACTTTTCACCTTGCTAACTTGGGACGACACGCTTGCAAAGGTACTCCAACTTTGTTTCAACTTCCTTTATATTAAATAAACCTGTGGTGTTGATATACCACATTTTATTTTTGACTCTGCTAGACTAGCTTTACATCATTTACACTTAAAAAGTCGCCTACTTTGTTTCAACCGCTGCATGGCAGTCTTAGAGAATGCGCCATGATGCGAGTGCCTATCAGCAAGAAGGGCGTGGGTTCGAATCCCCATCTCAGGTGGGTCTTTGAACCTACCTGGCTTTCTTTCTGGGTGCTCAAGGTTTCTCCCACAGTTCAAAGGGAATCCCTTTTAGGTGAGCATGAACAGTTATCCATCTGTTGTAGTCCTGTATTGGACTGGCAATCTGTACAGAGTGGACACCACAGTTGCACTTATAACTGGGATGGACCTGCTAGAGTAATAGCTCATAGCTTAATAAACTACCATTCATGCTATATTTTGTAAAATAAAATCCTTCCTCTTTACAGATCCATGAGCTGGGGAATCCCAAAGCAAAAAAACCTGACGATGCCCCCATGTTCTATGAGGTAGGAAGAATAATGCTTTTCATGTGATGTGTTTCAGTGTAACAGTCGTTGTTGTGTGTGCATTCATAAGTGTCTGTGTTTTGTGTAGGTTACAGAGCCAGCTAAACTGCTGCTCGATGCAGGAGAGGGAATTCCCTGTGACCTGATGGTAAAATTACTGAAGTTCCAGCTGCTACTTATCAAAGCCGCTGATCAGCAGAGGTCAAATGCTACCCAGGTAAATGGCTTGTTATTTAAGTGATTCTCATTCCTTTATAATTAATAACAGTGTTGGCATGGCGTGAAACTTCACTCAACTTTCAGTGTTATCTTACTAACACCACTAACATCTAGTTGTTTTTAAAAAAGATTACATTCTCCGTTTTCTTTTCACATGTCACGTCAATGGCCTCAAGTATTGTTTAATTCAAGACAGCTTTTGTACTACCAGTGATATGATTCTGAGTTGTAGGTACAAACCCCCCCCCCCCAAAACATTTGCGATGTTCCCCAGAGTCATATTTTTAAAACTGTTTTATGTTTAAGGCTGAGGGGGAAAAGACAACAGTCTCTGATAAAAAGGGAAAGGGTCCTCATACACCGGTGATACCACCCAAGGAGAAGAAGACCAAGCTGAATCGCAGAGGTGATGTTGAGCCACCTACTTTTAAAGGTAAAAGCTGATGAAAAGCTAATGTGGTAAAAATTAATATACTTGTTTGGGTTGTTTCGTGCTTTAAAATCTGGTGCGCACTGATTTTGTCTCTTGGTCATAGATGATGAGCCAGAGTGGGGTCCTCAGCACTATATTCTAATGCTGGGATTCTACCAGCCACAGCTGATAGCAGGGCTCGATGCCATAGGTGTTCATGTGTCTAATGTCATCAAATTGTGTTTGGAGTTCTCCCAAAATATTGAGCGGCAGCAGGATCACCAAGACAGCTGTGAGGGAAATGAACAGAGTCTCAGAGCTTCTCCGGTTTTTGATGCAGGTAAGGAGTAAACAGTAAATCTTCTGTTTGCTATCTTCAATAAACAGATTTATTGTATGTTATAAGAGAAGTATAAGACATGCATGTTTACACTGTATCATGATTTCCTCTGTGTGTATCAGAAGCTGTGCAGGAAAGGAAGTTGAATCTATTCTGGTCAGGTCTGAGATCAGTTTTGGACAGCGGGCCACCAGACTCTAAGCTCCATGATGTGGTTCAGCTCAGCTACACCGTTCCTGACTTTTTGCTTCCCTTTGACGTGCAGGACCCTGAAACTGTGGTGAATAAATAAGTGTTTAACATATCTATTCTCATTTTTGAGTTTATTAGAATATTGCACATTATCTTGTTTTCTGTTATCCAGTTTGAATTACATATTACATATCTTCTTTGTTTTGTTTAAGCATCAAGTGACATCTGACCTGCTTTTTACTTGAAATCTGTGTCTGTGTGTGGCTATACTGTGTGTCCAGCTGGAGTTGGGAAGCCGAATCTTTGACGGTGTGGCCAGTCTTATCTATGGCTGCCTAGACGTCAGAAGGCAGTATCAGCAATACCGAAACAATGTTAAACTTATCAGTGTGCCTGCTGTTGTGAAGCACTCAGAGCCTGTGGAGGTAAACATATGTAGATACAATTAGACACTAGTAGTTCTCTTACACCTATATGGATTTGTTTTATAAAATATCCTGCTAGCAGAGGATGGTTTCGATCCATCGACCTCTGGGTTATGGGCCCAGCACGCTTCCGCTGCGCCACTCTGCTTACACCCCAGATGGTGCTCATACCCCATCCATTTGGCCACTGCCGCTTCATACACTGATGTTAACCTACTAGGTACAAACCAGTGTTCACTACCCTGCAAATAACCCTCCGCGTTTGGCTTTATCAAAACCAAAAACGGGGGAAAAAGATTTTCAATTACACTATCAAAATAAAAGTGTTGATATTCTGGTAGGTAAATGTGTTTTTTTTTTTCAAGAGTATATTGAGGGGGATAGATCTAGTCTGAAATTAATCCTCTCACAATCAGACAACACAGGTTTTTATCTAAAAAAAACCCACCCTAAATATGACCCACAGCACTGGTCCTGAACCTCTACACTGACATCATTGCTTTTCTTTCTGTTTGTTTGTTGATACTTGTCAGAATGGAGATGATCTTTCTGTTCCTTGTGCCAGGTTGTGTCAGCAGCTTCAACCCCCCTCTCCAAGAAGAAGTCAGTTCAGGAGGAAGTCCCGGGAGACCAAGGTGAAACTTTTCTTATTGTTATTGGTCCTCCGGACTATTTTGGTGTAGTCTTGTTTGACATTTTGGATTAAAACCTCCTAATCCTTTCTCTTTTTTTTATGGTTTCTTCTTGGTGAACAGAGACCAGGCTCCTTCCTCTCTCTCTAGATGTGGACATGTGTTACTATAACAACCTGTTGGACCTGGTTCCTCCTGAGACCTGCTCTGTGCCTTTGATCTTGCACTGTATGTTGGAACAGGTATGTTTGTGAATGTGCAGTTTTGCTCTGTCGCTTTACTGTGTGTGAAAGAAGCATTTAGCGACAAATATGGACTATGGAAAAATGCTGTGTGACTGATTAATGAATGACTAAAATGAGGACTGAGGACATATTAAAATTTCTACAATTTGTGTCTCTAGGTGGTGATTTCTGCAGAGCAGTCCTTGTCTACCCACCCCCATGTGGCTGAGGACTCCAAACCTCTCAGCGGCCACGGGTTAGACCACCAGCTGGTCAGCTATATGCTCCAAAGCTTCTTGCCACTAGTACATAAAGAAGAGGAGAGACTCAATGTATTAAACAACCTCCTAAACACAGTACAGAGTGAAGAGGACAAGAAGGTATAGATACCATAACGATACACAAAGAAAAATCACAGACCCTCTTGCCTAGTATGTGAAGCATTGGTGGTTCAGTGGTAGAATTCTCGCCTGCCACGCGGGAGGCCCGGGTTCGATTCCCGGCCAATGCAACAACCCTTTTTTTTTTTCCCACCCCCCTTTTAAAGAGAATGTGCTGGAGCTAAGCTCTGACTCACAGGAAGACAAGGCTCATATTTCAGTGGGCAGGATTAGTGTCAGACACTTAAAGCTGAATAGCAAATCCCCACCAGCTCTTGTGTTATGCTAACAGAGCACTTGCAACGTTCCCCAAGTAGGATGGGCTTGGTTGTGACGTACGGGGGGGTGGGTGGGGTAAAACACTCAGTTTCCTGAATAGAAAGAACATGTGACAGGAAAACCATGTCATCTATCGCTTGTTGTTTATGCATTCAAAGATTTTTTTTATTTTTACCGAACAAAAGGTTTTTCTATTCAAAACAACTGTATCTTTAATGAACTCAAACTCACATTTATTAAGTCATAACTCAGTCACATGCATACATTAATATAAAAATAAAATTCCAAATCTAATTCATCAAAATGAATCAGATATGGAGTCTTCAAGAAATACCCCAATATAATAATGCTTAACACATCCTTATTGTGGGGATTAACCAGAGCGGCATAATGCTGAAATAGCATGTACAGCACCGAATAACCAAGTACAAGTACATACCAGTGCACCACCAGCAGATGGTGCTATATTCAAAGTGTAACTTTAGCAGAAATATTGAGGATATTTCTATATATGTGTCTTAACAAATACTAATAAAAAGATTATACCTGCATACAGGAAATTCACATTACAGCACCAACATTGTTCCACAAACCCCACAGAAAGCACAAAAAACAGTTTAAAAAACAGTTTAGTATGCAGATATTCTCTAAGTGCTCAAAATCCCCAAACATTTCGCATGTTTATAATAAGTGTTCCCTCAGTCAGAATCACAACTCTAGGTCAGATTAACAAGACTCATATTTAATATATTTGACATTTTAACAAATTGTTAACAGGAGGTGTTGCTCACACCAGCAAAGAGAAATTTTCTATCTCCTTCTATGGAGAAAAACTTGATCGGAAATTAACTGCAAATAATGTTGTGAACTTCATTTTAGAAAAGCGAGTTGTCACACAGTGTCTTAGTTTATAAGGTCCAGTTTAACAATGAGTTCTGGGTTCTCAGGTACGCTTAGAGCACAGTATACAATTTATTAGTGTTTCTCAATTTTAGAGGCTAGTGGTGAAATTTGGAGCAAGGGAGAATGACAAGAAGACTGAGCAACCTGTGGTTATCAGACACCATGATGAGCGGGCACAGCGCTTCAGAGACATCGATGTAAGTATTTTTTTTTTTGTAGTGTAAAATAAAATTTTTATATTGTCCATGTGCAATTTTATATGACTGCCTGGTTTAACAAGAGCTGCTGTGTATTCGTGTACATGCACGTGGCCCTCTTAGGTGGTTCAGGATTTCGATCCGACGGAGGTGGAGTTGTCCATGATGAGACTGTGTCCAGTATGGGAGATGATTGAGTCAGTCACGCAGCAGAAAAACAGAAAGTCTTGTTGGATGTCCGTCAAACAACAGCTACAGCACTACTGCACAGACGGTCAGAACCTGTGCTTAAGGCCTCGGGCCAACTCACTGTACCTGGTCAACAGATCAATCTAAGTGGCTGCTTACAGTAAATGTTGGTGAGCATTGTTTCTCTTGTGATAAAGCTCTTGATTCATCGGCTTCCTGCAGATGATGTGTCATGGCCAGAGGTGGAGCGTTTTGTTCATCAGAGCGTCTTTGAGACTATGCCGCTGTCTGGGGTGGATCAGCAGGGTGTGTTACATGGAATAGCAGATCCAGCACAGCAGCAGACATCAACAGTAATCCCCTGGGATGACCCATTATCCTTTGCTGAACAGCAGCTTTATAACGTGAGGAACAAAGGTCTGATGTTATATTAGTTAATTCACTTACTGTTATGCTATGACACTGGCTTACATGCAGTATACATTTTACAAATCACTCATGAAACACCCTACATCACTGCTTTACTTTGCTTATTTAAAAAAAATATATAGATCCAACATTTCTTACTGAAGAGCCTTCTGACAGAGAGGTATTATTCTTATATTTATATCTCTTTATTTTCTTTTAAGCTTGCTTTAATTTAAAAAACGGACACTGTATTTTTCCCCCAGAAGCAGAGTGGTAGAGTGTGTAGCCACCTGGACTTATCTGACGTACAGAGCTGTAGGTTGAGATCTCTGTTTCACTGGCACTATGCTGAGCTCCACAATGCCACTGTCCTCCCTCAGGTGACATATCTTTTTTATCTGGTTAAATATGTTAGTGGTGTCACATTAGACGTACTGTGGTTACTACACATTAAGTCTCCTCTGCTCTGACGCTTTAAATGTAAAATGCAAGAGTTGAAAATGGATTTACTGAGCAAACGAAACAAAGGTGAGGCTATACTCTGCAGCAGTACGATGTGCATCCTTCAAAAAAAGCAATAAAAAAGCACCAGTCTGTGTTCTTTATGTGTTTTTACTTAAAACAGTTTGAGGCATTTGCTTGGATAATTTTGAATTTTGACTTTCTTATTTGGTGTAGTTGCTCCAGTTAGCGTCAGAGGAATACCGCTGCTTGGATACCTTCAGAGGAAGCCATAACAACATCTTATACGTTTTTTGCCACAATCCCATGAGTCCTTATCGCCAGTCCAAGGAGTTCTGGCATGTGGCTCTTCACACCGATGTCAAGTTCAGGTGAGAAATGACGCCTAGATTTTTAAGTGTATGCTTGGTACAGAAGGAATAGTAAGAAATCTTTTGCTGATTGCTTCCATGGATTTGTATGTTTGTATCATAGCACCAAGTTGTAACTGAGTAATCACTCCTGGATTCATTACAGAATGTGTAATCTGCAGCTCACTCTACATTGCCCTGTCTGTCTGTGCAGGAGTTACTTTGAGCATGTGGCAGATACTGTTTCACACTGGACAAAAGAGGAGGAGTCAAAGAGAGACTCAATGCAAGACACAAACGACACTCCGAAATCTGATTCTCCAAAAGGTATTGTTCTGTAGTGGTCAATATGTGGCTCTCCCAATGTAACCGCGCTTACCTCTGTATACATATAATATTTGTTTTCTTCCTGGACTAGATGAAAATACAGTTTGTTGTTCCAAGGAGGAAGAGGGAATGGAAGTGTTCATCAGAAAAGACTCCCTTAAAGTCAGTACAAGCTAACACACAAACCTGAATCTGACATGGAGAATTTCATAGACCATTCATGAGTTCAAATTCATGGTCCAGTTCTAACTTTTCATTATCTCAAGATAGAACACAGCCACGTTGAACTACTTTAGAGTCACCAAAGTGTTACATGGTTACAGTATTATGGTGTTACAGGCCTGGAAGTTAGAGCAGGAGCGTCAGAAGGAAGAGGTGATACCCAAGAAGTCAAAGAAGGAGGATATGCCGAAAGATAAGCAGCAGAAAAAGGAGGATAAGTCACCCGACAACAAGGCAAAGAAGACCTCATCTGATGGCAAGAAGAGCAGGCCGGGGACCGAAGGCAGCTCAGCCAACCTTCCCACAGAGTCGGCTATCACAACAGCACCCCCTCTGGATGAAGACGTAGAAGTACAGCAGGCAGAGGAAACTTTCAATGTGAGAGCACACATGCTGGAACCCATTACATAACTAACCTCATGTTTTGATTAAAGTCTTGCTAAGTGAAACAGCTCTGTTCAGGTTAAGTAATAAATGACTGCCTGCATAGGGATGTACATGTTGACATGTGTGTCCAATGTTTAGGGCTTCATTGGCTACATCACGGATGGAAAATTGATCCATGTGTCAGGTTGTCTCCAGTATCTTTTCCCCTCCGATGGAGGACTTGTCACTGTGGAGACAGTCAGCTTTGTTCAAGGTACAGGATCTCTCTGTGTTCTTAGTGCATCCAAGCAGACCTTCAAAAAACATATTCACAAACAGCTTACTTACACACTGTGAGATCACTATAGAAAACTACAAACATGGGTTATATCTCAAGATAACATGAAGGGTTAAACCATTCGCACAAATTTTCTCCCCCTCCTGTAGCTGTATTTCCTTAAGAAAGGAAAAAACCCGGTGAAGCATTTATTAGCTTTGTTCCATTATTAGACAAATGGCACCATAAGTCAATGAAAAACATAAATAAAGCAAAGGTCAAATATTCCTCAGTTACACATAGTTTTTCCTCCAGGCTCCAACCAAATGAAAGTCGTTGTGAAGAAGGATGGACATCATTTCTACACACACGTCAACCAATTTCTTGTTGATCCTGCAAAATGTCCTCCTCATAACCAAGACAATAAAAACATTGAACCAGAGAAGGCCTGTAGAGGTAAAGCTGCTACATACAATATGAGGTCCTGTTGGAATTTTCGGTTACCTTTTTATACATCTGCGTAAATACCACAGTTATTGTGAATAATACGTGATTTATAGTCTCATTTAGTGTGAGCGTGTGTGTGGGTGTACGGTCTCTTTCAGTGGCAGAACCTGTGGAGATAAAAACAGTGAAGCAGGGCTGCTTCTCAGCTGTGCTTGACAATAGAATTCGTCTTTCATACAGTTTCTATGGTCCCACGGGAGAACGCACAGGTATTACACTCAGACATACAGTACACATTTTTAAAATAAACTTTTTTTTATACTTACAGTTGAAAACAGGTTAAATACACTACTTAATAGTTAATAAACTCAGTGCTCCTGACATTTATTAAGCCTGGAGCAAGCAAGTTTAAAAGGCCTTGACTGTACGGGTAGCGTAGTGTTTTTGTTCAGGCAGGCCTGCACTTTAGTAACGCCTTTGACCAGTTATCGATCCATCTTTAGCTGTTCTTCTTTTTGTTCTCTATTTACATTTTATCTCGAAACTCAGTATTCTTTTTTAAGTGTATGCAAATGGCATCCATTTCTACGCCCTAGTGAAAGATAATGAAAAAGGGCAGGATACATCAGGTGATGGAGATGCTTTTCAATAGCTTCCACAAATCTCAGACCCACAGTCAGTCTGTCCTCACTGTGGCACAGGTCTAAATCACTGTCCAATAACGCTTCCTTCAGGACGCATTTCAAAAATTTCAGTGCTTCCGCACTCACTCTGACATCGAGTAGGGTATATGTGCTTTAATATCATCCTGTATGGAAAAGTATTGTGTTCAGGATTGTAGAAAAGAGAACACAGACAGACAAATAAACAGAATTTTTAACACCTGCAATTAGTTCAAAACACAGTTTTTTAATTCAAAACACTATCTTGTGTTTAGGCCTCCTTATACTGGTTTACAATTAAAGTTTTAGAATTGATTTTAATATTTTAGATCCCATTTAACCTTAAGCGGGATAGGCTCAAACTTCCTCACAACCCTGAATCAGATGAGCAGGAGAAAGCACTTTGTTGCTTGGCTTGAATTGCTACAGCTTAGTAGCTGAAACTAATAAACTGGAACAATCCATGCCAATCACTATTTCAGACCAGTTCTTAATACTTAGCTTTTTAACCCTTTCACACATAATGGTCACTACAGTGGACAGCTATTCAAAGGCTGTTTTCTTGTATTTATGTCAGTGTTGATGGTATATTTGCTCATAAACCACTACATTGGACACTGATGTTTCACTCCATGTTATTATAGTGATTTCCCGGGAAAGCAAAGGTAAAGTACCACAGACATCTATCCCAGACCCCATTCATCTATCTGCCTCCATCCACTGCTCCAAGGAAAAAGATGTGGCGTCAGTTCCCTCAAAGACACAAACCACATCCAGCCAGTTCAGACCTCCAGAGCCCCAGGTTAGCACAGTTACATGTTTACAGAAAATAATGTAGAGTCATTTATGCTATATGTATGTGTACACATAGCTTTTCAACCATAAAATATGTTCTGTCATTAAACTCAATATGTAACACGTGTCTAAGGGTTGTGAAGGCCAACCAGCAGAGCAATCAAATTCATTCAGTGGTCTCAGCCTCTCTATTCCTAATGGCCTCATGCTGCAATATCTGCGCGAAGATACACAAGGTCAGTAATGGATGTGTTTAGAATTTATAGTACATATGCATTCAAACACCAATGTGTGTATCCTCACAAGTGTCATTTTGCAAACTCCGCCCCTTGGTGCAAGTAGGACCCCTGTTCATGGTGGTAGAGACTCTGACCTGCTTACCTGCTTATGTGGCGAGACTATTGCCACATTTTAGTGGCCTATCTACAAATAGCTTGAATTAAATGAATGTGCCTTTCATGAAGTTTTAGCACAACCATTCTACATATGCTAAAGAGTCATATTCAAATATATATTACATCATTTGTGTGTTTTTGTGTCTATGAAAAGAAGGGGGTATTATGGTGAGACAAAGCATTCCTCTTCATGGCAGAGGAAAGGCAAGACATCTTCAGGATACCTCCCTCTCCAAAGAATTGTCCCGTATTATCACCAGCCAGGGAGCTGTGATCCGTTACATGAGAGATGGATCCACAGAGGTACACTCATTCATACTGAGGCACATATCAAAATAAATGCACAACTGACTCCAGGCAGGTAGTTCTTTAAGAGCTGCACAAATTATTACATAGAAATGGTGAAGAACTCATATCATCCCTGTTTTTTTTTTTGTACTGTAGGTGCTGTTTGCTAATGGCTCAGTCAGTTTTAGTCAGGATTCTGGTCCAGTGTGGGTCCCTGACTCTGAGGTTCAGGAACAAAACTCTAATCAGGAATCTGAGGACAGCAAGAAAGGTTAGACTGGTGTACCACTGAATACAAAACAGCACTTCTTCTGTCTAGTAATAAGTGTGACAGGGCGCTTGCTGGGAAGAAAATTAATTTCAGTGTACAGTTATACTCTCTTTGCACGTCTTGTGTCTCTGCAGAACAGGGCTCAAAGGAGGGGACTAAGGATCACAGAGGGTGTTGGTTAACTACAACTCCATGTGGAGATCGCATCTGCACTGTTGGGACCACACACAAACACATGCCTACCACGCCCCTTCTCACTTATAAGGCTACAGATCCCATCACCCATCAGGCAAGAAAGTAGTATTTCTTCTAAATGTACACAGGCGACCGACATCGGAATTAAGTTCATTATAAAAATTTGAGAGTTAAAAAAATCCTCACGGTGCTTGGGGGCAGAAATTTCATTTCAGAATGTTCACACTTTGATGTTCTTTGAGTACCTTGAAGTATATGATATATAGAGAGAAATGAGAGTCATTCTGAAATCATCTTATGCTTTTCAATGCTAACCTAGCTCGCTGACTCTGTTTTCTTGTGTTAGGTGATGCTGAACCGAGAGGATCTGGTGGTTTCTGTTCAGAACCCAGATGGGTCTGTAATTGTAGAACATGCAGATGGAACTAGGATCACCAGCCTCTTGCAAGAAAGGCCAATGAATGCAAATCCACACTGTTTGCTGCGCACAGTTGACCAGCAGGCACACAGTAATGAGTGCATGGATCAAATCCGTACTCAGCAGTAGACCTAGATTTACAGATGACTGCACAATATATGCAGCATACAAATATGCTATCACCATTAAAATATATTATAATCTCTAAGCAGATTTTTATATCTGATTTATGTTTCTGTGTCATTTACTTTTCCAGGAGAGCAGCCAGGGAGTGTAACCCTTAAGTCAGCTTCTCAATGTGCAAGCGACTGCACTGAGTGTGTGGAAAGCATTGCTGGGGACATGCATGTCAAGGACACTTGTCTCAATGGAGACATCAGCAGGAACAGTGCAGGGAATGCATGTGACAGTGAGGGAGCTGTTCATGGATGCACAAATTTGAATGAGTGTGAATGTATGTGTGATGAAAATGAAAGTGCTGAAAGTAGTGTGCATACGAATAGTGAGCAGGGTGTGTTTGCCGAAGAGACTGCGACTCAGAATGTTGAGACAAAAGGGTGTGAGAAGGATAAATTGAGCATGTCTGCCAAAGAGCGGATGGTGTTGGTGGAGAAGGAGGGCTGTGCCACAGTAGTGATGTATCCAGAGCGTCAAACGGCTCATATCCTTTTAGCCGATGGAACGGTTTTCACTGGGAACAATCGAGGGGAATACGAGGTGCGTGATTTGCCAACAGATGGCACCAAAGTAACTAGTGACTTTAAGACATGGATAAGGCTGCACTTTGACACTTGTTTGCAGATCCATTAATCCATATTTGTACTTTGTACCCAAGGTTTTCCCATCCAGTGTAGGAGTCCTGTACATCAGAAGTGATGGGACATGTGTGTATTCCTCAGACTCACTCGTTACTTCAAGTCCAAAGAGGTCTACTCCCACTGACCAGACAGGAATTTACACTATGAGTCATACGAACAAAGTGGCCTGTGAAATTACAGACCCTGATGGGAACCATTTCCAGGTCAGTTTCTTTGATCACATGATAGTGAGCCTATGTTGCTGTGCAGGTCTTTTTTCTTAAGGTGGTTAGCATAGGAGGAAGGTGGGAATTTAGATCTATGAAACAGTTTGCTATAATCATAAAGTCTCAAAGAAACACCTATGATGGGAAAAAATATAGAAATTTGTTAAGCAGTCTTTGTTGTGTTATTTTTTAGTTTTGGACACATGATGAACTTTGTTGCAGGTTATGGAGGATGGGCAGATATCTGTGCTAAACTTGAGTCCTGCTCCAGGCACACTTCAACAAACCGAGGAAGAGCTAGAAAAGGAGGAGGACAGTGAAATGGACAGGGCTCATGTAAAACCCAGGGAGCAGTGTCCCAGGTAGCTTGGCTGATATTGTGTGTGTATGTTGTGTGTGTGTGTTTGTCACTATGGTAAAATGCACTTGTGGAGACACTTAAGCAAAACTAAAAATGCCCTTTGACTAATATGGCTAGGTGTTTCTGTGTTTACATGAGAACTGATTACTCATGTAATAAAGTTGTAGTGACTACTGAGGACTTGTATGTCAAAATGTCAGCAACATCAACTCTTATTTCAATTGTTTTTAATTGGCCACAAGATCACAGAAAAGACTATTCATAGGGAATTTAGTAAGAAATGCCAAATAACTAAACTGATGCCCGGGATTGTTACTCAAAGTCTGCAAACATATTTTGTCTTCTAGGTTGTTTCTGGTGCATGAGGATGGCTCAGGCACTGAACTGCTGAGCTCTCAAACTGTAAAGGAGCTGCTCTACCAGGCATACTTGGACCCTACCATAGCACTGTTGAAGGAACAATTGGCAAACACACAAGGTTTAATGTCTCCTAAATCAAGAAACAACTGGATTGGATCAAAGTGTTCTGTTGTTTTTGTTAAAGAATATCCCCCAAAAAACTTCCACATAGTGTATGATGACAATTAACTGTCTCTAATGATGCGCGTACTTTTGTCATTCTGTTACATATCAGGAGAAACTATTCAGTTAACCAGGAAGTAAAGTGAGGTTTGTGGGTGTGTCTGTTCCAGATGAGTTTGGCATCACTATCCTAAAGCCCAGCCACCAGAGTGTGTGGTCTCAGTGGTTGCTTAACAAACAGAACCCTGAAATTACCCCTCCCAACCTCAGAAACCGCAGCTGGCATGACTTCCCCGCAGAAGAAGTACAGTCATGGTTACATATATTACACACGCACACACACAGAGAACAATACTTGAAATCCATTTTCCTGTTTTTGCATTCCTCTCAAATCCAGAAGAAGAGTACAGGTCCTCCATTTGGTACTGACATAGGGTATGATTTGAGTCTGAGAATGAGGCCTGCAGGTTCTGCAGTACACCATCAGCCTGTCAGGAGCTGCCCTAAGGTCCTGGACTTGAGAGAACTATACCAGCACCGACCATTCACCACATCACTCAAAAATACTATAGACTCACGACTAAAGGTAAAATGATTCTTTATCGTTTGTCTCCAAAACTGGGTTTTGTGCTAAAACATTTGAGAAAAGCATAAATCATTTCGCTGATGTGACTTCAGACATATCTAGAAATTTGGCTCTTACTGCAGGAATACATCGAGAGTTTGATGGAGAGAGAGCAACGGTCAGAAGAGAGGAAAGTTAAAGACCCTCGCTCCGAGGAGGAGACTGCCCATGCCAGTGATCTCATCAATTTGATTTTGGTAAACACACATATACACACACGTCGAGTATAACAATGAGAATGTTTTTCAGTTTAGGGAACACTGTGTGGCTCTTTCCCTCTACTACATACTGGCTTCTAAAAGTAAACCTTGTAATATAATATACAGGACAAAAGCTGACTTATATTGTACTTTGTAGTCTTTTCCAGAGGAAGATGATGTCAGTCACGCCAGGAGGATTTCAGGTTGGTAAGATAGCATCTGTAAACCAGTTCATTTAGTCATTAGAGTTGGCTTGTACCAGACTTAGCTCTGGTTTGGTATCAGAATATTGAGGGGACGGTACACTTTTTGTTGTATGTGTCCACAGAGGATGTAGCCAGTCTGTACAGCCAAGAAATCTGTGCCCCAGCTGAACAGTCAGATGTTTCTCAAGACATTGCCACGGCACAAAGTGACAGCTTGGAGAAATTAAAAAGGCACGTGTGCTAAAATAATCTAATCTTCACTAAGGTGAATCTTCCAGGTTTTAAACTGTGTAAATATGCTTTTGAAATGCTCCTTTTCTTTCCAGTGGTACCAAAGAAAAGGATTCAAAGTGGACTGAAACACTTGCACAGTACAGGTAAAAACATTTCTTGATTGTGAGTAATTAACCATAACACAACAAAGTAGCCTTTGCAGTTTAGCAGCTTAGGACTTGAGCTAGACATTTGTCAGTCACATTGGTTTGTGGTAATGGTAGAAATGACTCTCTTTTCCTGAGTGGGTTTTGTTATCCTACTTTAAAAGAAATTATTTCGAAGAGAATTAGAGCTACCACAATACTTCAGTACTACTAACAGAAAGATAGAAAGAAGTACTACCACTGTTAAAGTTTGTATTTGTATTTTAGGCAGGAGATGTGTGAAGAGAAGATCTACAGAGAGGCTCTGAGGAAGAGGAGCATTGTTCCCTTTTTCCACCCAGAAAATATCCCGCTGTACGAGGTACTATATTCTCTTAACATCGTCTTAAATGATTCTCAGTCGATTTTTCTCTGTGCAGTGTAGAAAGAGACGCAGCACCGTTTCTTGCTTTATCAGAGTCTGCTACAGCAGCAAATACCCGACATGAGGAGCTTGTCAATGGCTCTCCCACCATTTCCCAAGTCGGACAGTACTGAGGGCTTCCTGAAAGATGCACCACAGGAGGACAGTAAGTTATGATACTTCTGTCAGTATTTACTAGAGGCTACTAAAATATAACTTGCTTTAAATATGTTTTTTGATGGGACTCTTCCCCTCAGAAAAACAAAACAACAGAATAAATTAGTCTTAATGGTGAATTCAGTGACACGAATGCTGTTTATTAGCCTACATTTGTGTTTGGCAGCTCCAAGACCTTTAAACCCAACACCATCTCAGTCTGCAAGGTAATAATAAGCAAATGATGTTTTGAACTGTTTCTCCTGTTTAATTATGTCACTTTGTGATTTAGCCACTTACAAAGATGTCGTCATCACTGCTTAATGTGTGTTTTTTCTCTTAGTCATTCAGCAAGAAGTAGCAGGGTGCTAGAAAAGAGACCCACCAACCCAACACCTCAGTCTGCTGGTTTGTTTCCAACCTTTTTTCTCATGTTTTATATTACTATTATTTCCTGGACACCTCACCAATAATGCATCAAATCCTTGTTTGGGACAGAGTTCATGTGAAGCC
This sequence comes from Benitochromis conjunctus, assembly GCA_015052645.1. Lineage (NCBI taxonomy): Eukaryota > Metazoa > Chordata > Actinopteri > Cichliformes > Cichlidae > Benitochromis > Benitochromis conjunctus. The sequence goes on from VOQK01013971.1 coordinate 53,404, forward strand.
ATTGTAAACATACAGACATAGACCAGTATAATCAGTCAGAAACTGCACTCTATGAGGACAGAAGCAGAATTTTATTTAAAGCATAATCAGGCAGGAAGATCCATTGAATCTGTCCCAGGTCTTGATGGCTCAGTACAAAGACAAATAATACTGTATATGATTTACAATTCTATGCAAACTTATAAATGATCCTTTGTGTGTTTGTGTGCGTGTACACGTCCAGGTGAAAGCAGTTGGAGGGATTCATCTAGGAAATGCAAGTCACCGCAGTTAGATGTGAGTGGAAAGCCCAGACAGACTACAGTCAGACTACCATCCTCCGTCCTCGGCTCTAAATCCTGCAGTATACCAAATCCACCGGTACAAAATAAGTCCAAGATTCCATTTATTTGTTTGTTTGTTTGTGAAAAGTAAAACAGCTCCTGAAGTGACCTATAGAGGATCTATACGTTTGTGCCTTAATTATTTCATAACTTTTAAGGATTTTTCTGCTCACTCCATCATCAGTGGGGTGACTAAAAAAATGCTCATCCCACTGATGATGGAGTGAGCCTTTTTATCGCTGATATCCTGTCAACTTGGAAGTGTCAAAAAAGGATGTTCCTGTAATACCATTTGTACACATACTTCACCCTCTATCTTTATCACGACACTATCAAGCTGCCAGGTTTTCGTTGTTCTTATTTTTTTGTCTGTGTCCTCTGTTGAAGCTCCTGCAGGTGGAGGATCCAGTGAGGAGGAAGTGTCAAACAGGTTCTCTTTCTGATACCAGTGCCGTTGTGGGCAAGGGCTTCCAGCTTCTCCCATCGAGCATAGACTTTGGCACGCTGAAGGAGGGCACCTCCTCCACCATCACTGTTGTCATGAAGAATGTTGGTGTTGACCCATGCAGGTACACCAGCAGACAACCGACAGATAGATAAAATGTATGCCATTAATTCAGGACATGACAAGTGATTTTAGGTTTTTGTGGGGTCTTTTTTTGTAGTCTTAGGTCTTGTTTCAATTGTCTTTTAGTATGTCGGAAAGAAATTGGGACTTTTAGGTGGAGGCAATTTATGGGTCACCTTCAAGTCCAAAGGGAAAACTCTGACCTAACTATATGTGGTTTATTTCACTCTGTCGCTGCCAGGTTCCAAGTGAAACAGCCTCCTCCTGGTACAGGCCTCCGAGTCATCTACAGACCTGGTCCTGTAAGTTTTCATCTTGATGTTTAGTGTCAAATAAAATGTAATGTATTATAAGATTTATATTAATGTTCCAGCCACTGATTTTCTGCTTTAATGTTATTGAATTAACTGTATAAATGTTTAAAATAGCTGACATAAAAAAAAATGTGTTTAATCTTATTCTACATCTCTGCATTTCTTGTTTTTGTAAAAGGTTAAATTCTACTTCCTCCAATGTCACATAGACATATGCGGTGTCTTGTTTTACTAGGTGGCTGCAGGTCTGCAGGTCAGACTGGAGGTTCAGCTGTTTGCAATGTGTGCTGTCCAAGCAGGGGAAGTAGAGCTAAAGAAGTTAATCTCCCAGGAAATTATCATCCCTACTGAGAAAGACATCCTCTGTCTGCCGGTCACTGCTAATATCCTTTGAGCACCTAAAGAAGTGCATCCAGTTTAGCTTTTAATTTTCTTACTAAAAAACTGTTTGTTTAAAAAAAAAAACCCCAAAACTTTGTGTCTCTTTGAAGCTCCCCTGCGAAAAGCCTCTTCTCTTCTGACTTCTGAAACGAGTGAGAGAAAAGTTGTGTCTAAGAGATCTGCCCAGATTCAGTGAGTAACCAACCCCAACATTTCAAACAGAAACAGAATCAAACCCAAAATAACAAAAAGAAAAGGACTGTTGCAGCTTTCTCTTTGCTACATAGTGAACAATATTTTTAAGCAATTTCAATGCCATTTCTGAAATTACTTTTATCCGCATAATTTTTAAATCCATCCATCCATCTCCTTCCGCTTATCCGGGGCCGGGTGGCGGGGGCAGCAGCCTAAGACCTCCCTCTCCCCAGCCACCTCCTCCAGCTTGTCTGGGGGAACATCAAGGCGTTCCCAGGCCAGCCGAGAGATGTAATCTCTCCAGCGTGTCCAGGGTCTGCCCCGGGGCCTCCTCCAAGTGGGACATGCCTGGAATATCTCACCCATGAGGCGCCAAGGAGGCATCCTTGTCAGATGCCCGAACCACCTCAACTGGCCTCTTTCGATGTGAAGGAGCAGAGGGTCTACTCTGAGCCTCTCCCGGGTGGCTGAACTCCTCACCCTATCTCTAAGGGAGAGGCCAGCCACCCTTCGGACGAAGCTCATTTCCGCCGCTTATATCCGCGATCTCGTTCTTTCGGTCACTACCCACAGCTCGTGACCATAGGTGAGGGTAGCTCTCTCTTCACCACGACAGACCTGTACAGCGTCCACATCACTGCAGCTGCAGCACCAATCCATCTGTCGATCTCCCGCTCCCTTCTCCCGTCACTCGTGAACAAGACCCTGAGATACTTGAATTCCTCTACTTGGGGCAGGAACTCCTCCCTGACCCGGAGTGGGCACTCCACCCTTTTCCGGCTGAGGACCATGGCCTCAGATTTGGAGGTGCTGATTCTCATTCCCACCGCTTCACACTCGGCTGCGAATTGTTCCAGTGGAAGCTGGAGGCCATCACCCGATGAAGCCAACAGAACCACATTATCTGTAAAAAGCAGAGATGAGATTCTGAGACTACCCAAGTGAAAAGCCTTCCGCCACTTGGCTATGCCTAGAAATTCTTTCCATAAAAATTATGAACAGAATCAGTGACAAAGCGCAGCCCTAGCGGAGCCCATCACCCACCAGGAACGAGTCTGACTTATTGCTGGCTATGTGGACCAAGCTCTTGCAATGGTTGTGTAAGGATCGAATGGCCCGTAACAATGGGCCAGACACGCCATACTCCCGAAGGACCTCCCACAGGAGACCCCGATGGACATGGTCAAATGGCTTCTCCAAGTCCACAAAACACATGTAGACTGGTTGGGCAAACTCCCATGCACCCTCAAGTATTCTTGAGAGGATAAAGAGCTGATCCAGTGTTCTAAAACCAGGACGAAAACCGCATTGTTCCTCCTGTATCAGAGGTTCAACTAACGGATGGACTCTCCTTTCCAGCACCCTGGCATAGACTTTCCCAGGGAGGCTGAGGAGTGTGATCCCCTATAGTTGGAACACACCCTCCAGTCTTGAAGGATTTTTACATATTATTGGTAAATGCTAGCAACAAAACCATCTGAGTTTAGCACAAGAGGCAACATGAAAATAGAGTACACCTCAGCCAGCCCAAATTTACTGTTTTCACAGTCGATAATCTCTTATCACACGTTACGATGTGGTAATACTACGTTTCTTATGTTGTGGTGACATTGCTATAAAAAATAAAAGTAATCCACTGGGTTTTCAGCTCCTCAGATGCCAGGAGTGCTTTAATTCTAGGGAATACGTAAAATTGGTGGGCTGTGAGGCAGCTGCTCATTCTTTGATTCAGGATGTGCCAAACCCACGCTTAGGCGGGCGTAATGTGAGTGTGTTGCACGGATAAGTAAAACTCTGGAGCAGTTTGCAGTCTTTATTGTGGATTAGAATAACTCCCTTTGGTTTTGTAACTGTAGATGATTTATTTATATTAAAAAAAAAAAGCTACAAGAAGCAAAACATAAAATTTACACTTTAAAAATAAGTTTATTTATGCACAGCACATCCAGGCTGCTTCCATTTTACTTTCATATGATGTCAAACCTGTGCACTTGTTGTTGCCTAGGTTATTATTCCAGCCTGATTTCAGGTTTAAAAAAAACAACATTTCTTGTGTAACTGAGTAAAAGTTACTGCTGAAACGAAATTTCATGATTCATGACGTGTGTATTAAAAGAAGATGTTGGTCCTTAAATAATTTCACCTATCCTTCCTGAGAGATTATATGAAATTTGGCTAAAGGACCATAGCAGGGTCCATAAGAAGAACATCTCCAAGGTCTCCCAAGCTTCCAGCTGGGACGGAAACCGTCCTGATCAGTCCTGCAGTAAACGCAGGTTAGTGTCTTACACCATGA
>VOQK01013977.1:7859-18715 GCA_015052645.1 Benitochromis conjunctus
AACTTTACATTTATTTAACGTCAAAAACACCAGGTGACATTTTAGAGGGTTTAAATACAATTGTTGCATATTAAATGGCAACAAAAATGGTACATAGCAAATGAAGGATAACTTTTTCCTAAATGTATAACCTACTTATTACCTATTACTCAGGAGACTCATCCCCAGCCCCAGATAATCGGTTCTCTGAATGGAAAAGCGGCTATAACCTGCAATCTTTTTAATGGACAGCAGGGAGCGACTCCTCTGGTTTAAAAAGAAGGTCAGACAGTATAAAAGTCAAGGAGAAAATAATTTATAAACGCCCCCAAAAAATCCTGATGAGTTTGCAATCTCACTGTCAAGTTTCAAGTAATTTTAATAAGGCTTGATGTTCATTAGTATTTAGAGTAAAATAAATGATGAATAGGGCAGAGTTATATGTGATTGACAAGTCACTACCACATTGGCTATGAAGTCTCCACAGAGACAGATCTACCAGTTGTGACATGCAGTTTAAAAAATACCTAAGGCTTTTATGTACGGTCTATGTTCACAACTCAAGCAAACGTCTAGAACAGATTTAAAGTGATTTCTTCAGCAAGAACTATCCAAATTACCAGTTGTTTTAAGCACTGTGAGTATTCTAAGCATCTAAAGTGTGATAGTGGGTTTTATGTTTTACTCACAGCACTCCAGTCAGTGTGGTACCACTTTGCTCCACAGGCCTTGAGGCTACAACTCTGCTGGCTGAGAGGTTTGTCCAGGGATGAGCACTCATACGGTGGCATGACAGTGAATCCTTCATTTGACTTCATCAAACACACCACTGACCTCTGCTGGGTGCCGGTGCCACACTCTGCAGAGCACTATGTTCAGTTACACACAAAATCAAGACAGAAAAACCCATGTGACATGTTAATGTAAAGTCCTACATATTTGACAACTTCCCCTTAAGTACAGTGTAACCTCCAGTTGCGCTCATACCTGGCTCCAGGGCCCTGTGAACCACTCAATTCGACTCTCACAGGGACCGTTGTTGCAGACCTGAGAGTCTGCGGGCCGTTCGCTGCCACATCCTTCCAGAGGGAGACTGCTGATTTGGTTGGTCAGGCAGAGAACTCCCCGGGTCCGTACACCCATGCCACATTCAGCTGAGCACTGTGGAGCAAAAAAGTACTTGTTTTTATTTATGTTTTTATTTTTGCACAAAGTAGAAGCATAGGGTGAAAAATACATTAAATAGAAAGCACACAAGTCAAATGTGTGCAAAGGTGGTATGAGTTTGTGAGGAGGAAATAGAGAACCTAAATTTGCCCACTTTGAAACTTCATATCTTAGCTGGCTTTGTAGTTCGTATGTTTCAAATCTAGAGGAATCTAGGCAATGTTGCAAAATTAAAGTCATTCACTTTCCTCTTTTAGTCCTATTGTATGGCCGTAAAGTTAAATGGTATCATCACTGTAAAACAAAAAACACATGGCTTCTCATGTCATCTACTGAGGTCTTCCTTTCCCTGCAAAAACTTTTCATGGCTAATCTGTTCTGCTGCCTACAACAGTCATGCAATGTAACCTGAAAGCAGGAACAGCCTAAAGCACAGCCCACGATCGCATGGCAACCACTGTCTTTACTGATTTTATTTTCTCATAGTTTTCCTCATAGGCATGAAAGTTTTTATCTGACCTTAGTTGTATGTTTCCCTGCCAAAATCGTCAAAAGGTATCTTTATCAGCTGGCCATCAAGAATAGCTACTTGAGTGATGAAGAAAAAAATTCTGTATACAAAGACTAGCTCTGTTATTAGAAATGAATGAAAGTTACTGTGCCTCCTGCTAACACTTACCCTGTTGCCCCACTCAGTGTAAAACCAGCTCTTGGCACAAGCTCCCATATCACAGTTCTCCACATCATTGGGCCGCAGATTCATGTTGCACTCCTCATCAGGAACAAAGTCGCCCACGTTGCTGACACAGTGTACCTCTCGTGACCTCTGACCCAGCCCACATGGCACAGAGCACTATGAAGATACATACTACATGGATAGTGTTGTACTATGGAGGTATGTATAGCTAAAGAGACTGTATCATTTTCTTTTCATGAGTGTGCTTATTTGCTTAATTTAGATATAAGATAAGAGTAGAGAACAGGAGTACAGATTCAAGATAACTTTCATAACTTCAGGGTCAGTTCAGAAAAGTCTTGTAAGTTAAATGAAGTCTGACTGCTGCCACTCACAGAAGTCCACTCTGAGCGAATCTGCCACTCACTGCAGATCTTTAGCTGGCAGGTACTGGCAGTTTCAGGCCGCTCCAGGTGTCGACAGCGGCTCGTGTGGACATTGAGGGTGCGGTTGGCGTAAACCTGGCGACACAAGACCTGCCGGTGCTGCATGCCCAGGCCGCAGGTTTTGCTGCACTCTGACCATTCTCCAATATCCCAGCTATTAAATAAAACGAAAAGCATTATTGTTAAAAATGCGGCATTCATTTGTTGTATTTTCTGTGATTTGTTCCTTTAGGGACAGAAGCTCTAAAAAATTAAGAGGATGTAAAAAACTTGGTTTCACCTGCAAATCATTAATTTCTATATTTTAAAACAACAATTTTAAATAATAATGTATTAATATTTCCACATAGATGGTAAAATTCAAAGTACATTGTTCCCCGTCATATCTCAGTGTGATCTGAAATGCCTGGTTAGAAAATTTGCTTAATGGATCGAATCTTGGGGTGATATTTATAGCTTACAAAGCTATTAAGGCTTCATTGTGTAAAGCAATATGTGTATTATTAAATCAACTTGCATTTAGAATAAAAAACACTTTTTAAATTTAGTCATCTGCAATTTGCTCTCTAGAAACAGGAGAAATTGCTCACAATGCTGGGCAGGGCTGCAAGTTGCAGGCCTCTTCCTGTGGACTTGGTCGGCTGCTGCTGTCACACAAAGAGTCCGATACCTGGACCTGAGTCAGCCGGTTGACACAGTGAAAGATGGAATATCTGAAACCTAAAAAGTGGAAATTTACTTCGGGCACTAACTCCTGAAACAAATTTTAATTGTTGTATACACTGTATGGGAAGATTTTTTGTGCAATTAAAAGTTCAGTAAAGTTGTATTTTACTCAGTGTCATAAAGACCAAATGATTGATGTTTTAGCAATGCAACGTTCGTGTTTTGACTTTTGGTATAGTTGAACATGAACACGGAGACACATAATTTTTACATAATTGATAACTGGATGTGACATTATAATTGTAATGCTATATAAATGTAGTCTTGCATAACAAACAGATATACACAACAAAAAGCTGTAAAAGCTCATGCAAACTTTCTTCACTGTTTTGTTTCTTTATTACTCTCTCTATTAAAAAAAGAAAAAAAAATGCTCAACACAAACTTCTTTAACTGACCTTTACCACAGGAAGCACTGCACTCTGTAGCACCGGTCAGTTTCCAGTTGTACTCTCTCTCACGTCTGGGTGGCTGTACGGAGGGTACCTGGTTTTCATTAGGAGGAGGCGAATACCTTCCACTGCCAGCTGAATTAAAGTTTTCCTGATGATTCTGCTGGTCGTATCCATCCTGTCCACTCACAACGTTCCCTAAGATGTGAAGTGTCATTAATATATACTTTAATGAATGAAATGTTTAGCTGTATGGATAGATAGCTATATATAGGCCTGCAACTAACACGCAATTTTATTAGTTTATCTAAAAGTTGTGTTCTCCACTGGTTGTTTGCTTGGTTGTTTGTACACAGTAGGAGGGCAAAAAGTGGGTCTTATTTACCTTCTGGTCTGTGGCTTGGTTGCTGTGGGCTCACGAGTTTCAAAGATGGGAGAATGTACTCGTAGTGAACACCAGGATTTGGCTGCTGGAAGATCATCTGAGTGAAGGTAGATGAGACTCAGACAACAATTTTAAAATAAAACTAATCCTTTCAATACTTGCACTTTCAAAATGTTATGTTCTTTCTCAGGTCTGCAAAAAAAAAAAAGAAAAAATGAGGAGACCCACCACCGTAACTTTCTTGAGGTTCAAGCTGATTTTTTTTACTCACATAAACGTCCAGGATCTCATTTGTGGGGCCTTCAGCGAGAAAGGATTCCCCAGCTGTGCTACTGATTTCATTGGGTCGGCGGTAGGTGAACATGGTCCCCGCACCCTCATACTTTCCTGGCCGGTCAATTGCCCAGTTTCCATTAATGATTGATCGCCCCGATCGGCTTCGCAAAGCTGTTAGACACAGAGAGACTGACAATCAAGACTGACAAAGAGATGAAAAAAAACATGTAAGCAAAAAGCTCTTCTATATAATTATTGCTTAAAAACTATTTGGTATAATGAGATCTGTATTCTTTTTTTAAAGTGGCTCAACCCCAAAAAGGTAATTACAGTAGCTAACTGAATAAAAGCTCTCACATGCACTTTCAGAGCAATGTCTTTTTCAAATGTGACAATCTGTTTGTGCTGGCAAATCTTTCATGCAAATCCTGTAACAAAATCTCCCAAGAGGTTTTTCCACTGATTTCATGGATTACATACAAAAGGGCCATTAGAAAGACATTAGAAGTGTAACATTAGACAGGCTTGTAAAAGAGTGTTTGGACAACTAAAAGCACTATTAGAGATGCAGAGCGTAGAACAAAGGCCTATTGAAGGAAAATCAGGGACGTGATGAGGATATAGTTGATGGCTCCTGCCTGATTCTAGTCTCGTTTGCATTTTAAAACATATGTTGCTCCCTGGAACTTTGTAACCTTTTTATCAATTAAATGCATAACACTTTGAGATCACTCCTCTTTATTTTATCTTCATAAATGCGCCACAGATTTTTCAACTGAAAACATATCCACTCATATTACACACGTTGTTTTCTTGCTATGTGTGAATGAAGAAGCACGAGGCTGAGTTTGTAAATGTTGTATAAGGTGCAGCAAAGTTTTTCATATAAATACTAGTATGTTTTTGCCTGTACATAACTCCGTGTACTTCTGTATATAAATGGTCAGTTCAAATTAAAGAAAGCTGAGCATACTTGGCATCTCAGTAGCTGGGGTTTGAAAGGCAGCCACTGAATTCGTCGTCTTAATGTTTCCAGTTTTTTATTTTTTTATTGAGTGGTGAAATTCCGCACTTTAATTAAAAAAGATTGTGAGTCCTGAAGGGTAAGATCCTCTAATGAAAGCATGTTTATGCACTTTCCTCAGGGAAAGCAGTTGCGGGTGGGTGGATAGGGGAGCGGGGGCGGGGGGGACACAAAGACTGCTCTCCTCATCCTCTAAACTCACTGCTGAGTCAGGGCAAGGTTCTCATTAAACAATGTCTGACATTCCAACAGTCATTTCTGAAAATAAGCCACTACTGTCCCACTGTTGCGCCTCAGTAAAAACTCCAATTATCTATAATGCGTGGGTCACTCAGGGGCTCCACTCAACAACGGTAAGACAGCAGTGGGTGGCGATATAGGCATAAGGCCAAAGAAATCCTAAAAAGAAAAATGCCGTGTAATAAAACAAATGTAACAAACAGCTGCTACCTGCTCAGGCTGATTTAGTGCTAGTGTAACAAACATTTCTCACATTCATCATTTAATGATTTCTTTTTACTGGTGTCATATATGTAACATTAAACATGGCAGACGGAGGTTTTCTGACGTATGTTCGGAGCTGCTTAAAGCAGAACTCTGAAGCAAACTGTGACTAATGAAACTGTAAACCAGAATGGAAACTAAAATGCTCTATTTGCTGCGAGACAGCTAAATTAGCAGTTACCAACGACAAGCACTCTTAGAGGCCTCTCATTTAAAGTATATGGCCAACATTCAAGCATCTCTATACTGTTCACACAATTTAGCAACTAATACCTAAAACCTCTTTTCTCAAGCAAACTAGCAGATGTCAAAATATTATTACAGTGTGACTGATGTGCTGCTAAGAAACGATCTCTGTTATTTTTTTTTTCCAAGCATAATTCATTTAGCTGTCACATATGCAATGAAATATAACGTGATGTGAACGGAAAAGGTTTTATATTTGGCATCTGCATTTAAATAAAGAATATGCCCAGCACCGCATGGCAGAGAGTAAAGGCTGACTAGGAATAAGCACTATGGGGGGAGGCGGGGCTTTTAGATTACAGGTCATTCAGGACCACTGTAGTCAATAGAACATTGTTATTTCCTTCTACAGTAATTTAACTCTCTTTGGCTCTATCACGAGAGCACGTCTCCACAATTTCACCATCAAAGCCAGACGAGAAGATACCAGCTTTAAGACAGTACAGAACATCAGGCTTCAGTGACAACACGTATGGCACTGAAACAACATGAAAGGAAGATGGAATGGAGATTAATTACAATGTGACTTCGGGTACAACTGTGGTCAGGCTAATGCAGCTTAAAACAGAATGTATTAGCTGATATAGGCTATGGCTGAGATCCACTGAGGATTATGACTGATTTTGACTGCCTGAACGAATGCTGAACTAATAAAGAGTGCCACAAAAGTGGAAAAAGCATGTAATTTTAATTTAGGTGCCTTAAATAACTTGTTAGCGCTTATAATGAAAACAGTCAAATGGTAAAGAAGTTCTGTTGGCAAAAATGCTAAACTTACCGGATACATTCACCCAGATGTAAAACAGCAGCTAGAATAAAATTAAGGAAACCAGCCATGAGCAAGAAGACTAAACTGCGCTACCTGGCTAATCCTCGTCAGTACAGCCACAGTACAGTATTATGTGAGTGTGTTTACCACCCACCTAGGTAGTTTCTGCTCTTCACCATCTCCGTGACATTGATCTTGGTGGCTCCTTCTGGGATCTCCACTATCTTGTGGTAGCCGATCTTGGATAAACTATGCTTGAACACTCCTGAAACCAGCCTACAGGTTGTGTTGTCATCGCCACACACGCCGCACTTGTCCACCACTCTTGCTGATCCGAGATACTCATCGCATCCTAGACTCTGTGGGACAGAGAGGAAAGCGATAAGGAAGCGATAAGGAGGTTACTTAGTGAAACAGTTGTAGTGTAAATATTATTGTGCAGTAAAGTGTGGTAAGCATGCTAGTATATAAACATTTTTAGTGAAAAAAATAGGAATAACATAGATTATGTAGAATAAACACGAATCATATAGATCAGAAATCTGCTAAATGAACTCAGTGAAGTCATTTACTTAACTATAACATAAGAAAGGCTAATTAGCATGATAATCGTTACTTTCCAGAAGGCATCGTTTTGGAATGACAGCCTCTGAATTATGGCAAATGTCCTGTTGACAGTGTGAGGTTTCTTCATCACACTGGTGGCAATAAATTACAGGATACTTGGTCACAGTAAAAATAGAACAGTTAACATCAGCAATCCATAAATTGAGTCAAACCAGCAGTAAAAGTCTATCACTGTGCAAACAGGTGGCCCAGAAGTCAGAACTGGTTGCAGTGCGCTACCACACAGTCAGACATGCTTAGCGTTAGATCTCACAGCATAAGCATAAGTCCAATACATCCACATTTACCAACATAAAGGTAGGGAAAGAAACTGTGACACGAAACAGCCACCTTCAAAACTCTAAATCAGATTACAACTTTCACCAGGCGTTAATGTAAATTCACAGATGCAGCTGATGCATTCCACTTGCTGTAACCCCAGCATACTCCCCTCAGAATAAAAAAACCCTGTTAAATATAACCCTCAACAACGAAGACCAATATCTGGCTGCACAATTTCACATGTGTTCCTGTAGTGCCAGATATCTAAAGACAAATGATCTAAACAAATATAAAGGAAGTATATAAGTCAGAAAAAACTGTAATCATCCCCATGGATTTTGCAGACCTAGATCACCCATAAATCACGTGCAGAACAGTGAAAATACAGAAACACAGTGGGAAAATGGAGAAACAGGTGGAGAGGGGTATAGGAAAGTGATGAAAAGAGAGAGAACAGAGAGGTGGAAGAAGAAATAGTGGCCAAGGGTGGACTAGGGTAGTCGGGGTGAACTCAAGATGAAATTCTTGCTCTCTCCCACCCATAGCAGGCCAGTCTGCTCTTGGCCAAAGCATCAGCTGGGCCAAAGCAAACATTAAATGCCTTCTTCAACACAGGAAATAAGTGATGGGAGAAAAGAACAGCAAACTTAGAGTGCTGAAAAAATCTGAATAAAACTCCCAAAAGCTTTGGTGGTCAGCATGGAATTATGTTGGAAAGTCTGTATGAAAATCACTAAACATAACAGAATAACATTCAGAGAAGCACCGTTGCACTTTATGATCTCACTTTACAGATCGACGAATATAGAGCAATTCAAAAACTACAGTCTGGCTATAACGAAATCCATAATGTATGCTAAAACACATCTGAGGACGTTTAAACTGGCTACAGTACAGCATATCTACCATGGAAAACAAATTAAAATGGAGTCAAGTCGTGCTGTCTGTTTAAATGACTACCAATGAACGAATATCTCCTCTGCATCTCCATTTTCACCGTAAATCCCTTCAAACTAAAACAACACAATTATAGAAGCGAGGCAGCATTTGCCTGAAAAAGGGAAAAATGTTCCTCTCATAAAACAGATGTTGACATGGTGAGAGGTTATCTGTGGACGTTTGGATGGGAAAATGTTTAAACCGAAACATGTTAATGTAGGAGTGGAGAATTTATTGACTTAAAACCTGAATAGCTAGTGTAATATATTGTGACTGTGGATGTGAAAACAACCAGGATTTTCATTCGTCTGATATGAGGAAGGGCCAAGAGATTTTACACCCACACTGTACACGCATTAGAAATGTAAGGAATTCCTCGATATCCAGTAATTTGGAGAGCTGCGTGATTAAAATCACGAGTTTTTTTTTAGTCTTGTAAGTTGTACAAAGCATTAACATTGCCCTGAATATTTTTCTGACAAACCTGAGTCCATCAAAATGATGTAAAGACGGCGACACATTAATACATCTATAACGTCTATAGATCGCTAGCAGCGAAACTCAAACAGAAATCTCTGTTTGAGAAACAACTTTAAAACCTCACCCCAGTTTCTGAGAACACATCAATGTTTTTTCGCCTTCTCTCTGTGGGTGGCTTGTGCCATCTGTTGAGGAAAACCACCCTGTTTTGAGTGGAACTGTAACAGGATTTTTAAAATGTCGCTAAAGCCCACCTTCATCTGGAAATGGTTACATGTGTCAGGACAGTGGAGTCGACCTTAAGTTAACTCGTGAACACTGGAAACAGCATCATCTTAAAGCAGATCCTGATGATATTTTCCCACGCAATGCAGCTGGGTTAAAGTCATCATATTGCAGAATTTTTTGCAACAAACTGAACTCTACACAGTTTTGCTAAAGGCACTTGTCACTGGAGATATCTTCTACTCCCCAAATAACACAACAAGACATTTAGAATTAGACACAGACATCCTGAGAAATGAGCCTGAGAGGTTAGTGTTTTTCTTATTGAACACCAAGTTTGTCCTCAGTGGCCTATATTTCAATGAACACAGTAGACCCGAGACCCCAGGACCCGCTGCTTAGTGTTACGGCCATGACTGAACTCTATAGTGAAGAGCAAAATCCTAAAACGATTTAACATAAATAGATAATAAACCACTAATAATTGAGGTCATGTAAATGCAGAGACATTAACCTGTTGAACCCAAGAATATTTTTTACTCCCTTTGTTGTTATTGCATAGACACTCATATATGACACTGTTTGTTCATTAAAAGTAGTATTAAATAGTTTTTCATATTTGAACTTTATAATGTTGCTGTCACCAGATGATTATTTATGTTTTTAATAGGTGAAAACAATAGATATAATTCTATTTTTGATTTGATTTTTGATTTTTTAGATTTAAGTTGCTTGAAGACATTTCACCTCTCATCCGAGAAGCATCTTCAGTTCTAAGGTCAAATGATGGAGAGTCCCAGATTTAAGCCCTATGGGAGTGACCCCCCAAGAGAGACATAGACCCCCTGTTGATCCTCTACCTAATCACACGAGCCAAGGTGCGAAAACGTGGGTAGGTCACAATCAGGCTGAACCCGCTGTGAAACCTAGCCCCACACAGCAGGTTCACCAGAAACCTTGGCTGATTGTGACCTACACCCGTTTTTCACACCTTGGCTCGTGTGATACCTGGATGACTGAGAACCTTCACAGACATCTACAGTTTTGGCACAGAAAACCAAAATACACAGTGAGCAGGTCTGAACACTGTACTGCAGAGACACGTCGTGCACTGTTAATGTAAAATAATGATTATTGAAGTTATAAAGTATTTAAACAGTCAATATGCAAATCTGATGTCACACGCGCTCATATACACTACTCTTTATTGTCATTGTAACTAAAATCTTTAACAAAACATTGCAACGACATTCTTATAAGTCTCTTAATGAGTTTAACATTATATTAAAACAACATAAAGTGACAGTACAGTAAATGATTAACACAGTACCCCTGAGCAGTCTGTTGTAACTTTGCTCTTACAGAGGCCACACAGCTGTAAAACAGCAGAGGGAGCGAATGAAGAAGATATCAGATTTGTGAAGAATGCAAAGAAATGATATTTTCTTCCTAACAGCAGCTGGCATAATTTTACAACTGCCTTGCAATAATACTGCTTTTATCTATGCTGGAGGCCTGGTTTGTGGCTACACATTATGAATATAATCATGAATAAAAAGTTAATGCTCTGAATGATATCATGCTGAAATTAACAGCAGTGCTAGATGTAACTCATCTCTTCTGCAGTAAATCAAGTTAGAGATGTCATGGAAAACAGGCACTCCTTGGCGAAGGAACTTCTCGAAGCAGAAAAACACTGTAACTGCTGCAGAAACTAAATCTTTTGTGAGGTTA
>VOQK01013981.1:18591-31911 GCA_015052645.1 Benitochromis conjunctus
CCTATTTCAGTACACCCTGTTGTGCCGCCTGTTATAATGAATCCATGAAACTGCAAGGCCTTGCCATTTCAAACCCGTTCAATCTCTCCCAGAGTGAGACCTCCTAATACTTTAAATAAGCCCTTTAAAACAGCCAATGTTCTTTTCGGAGTGGCCCTATTTCGCTATCCGTCCGCCTGCAATTCACCTGCCTTGATAGCAGAGGTAAAATTGAAACAGTCCTGTGAAAATTGCAGCCAGACAACAATTCAGCACCATAAAAGTGTATAATGCTTACAAATAGAAAAGGCGATGCATGCGCCACTGTTTCAAAGCCATGATGCAATACAGTAATACTATTCCATCTTCATCAAATATAAATTGCTCCCCCTATTTAAAACTGGAGAACTGTCACAATTCATAAAAAAAGAAAAAGAAAAGCGCAGCGTTTAACATGTTATCATACATGAGCAATATAAAACTGTTCCTGAAAAACTCAGAGATTCACCTTTTATTAGCAAATGTAACTGCTTCAGTGTGGTAGTCATCTGCATTATGTTTAGGACTCAATGTGCAAACAGAGACTATACAAACTTCATAGTAACTGAAATATATGCATTATTCATTTTGACTAAATTCCAAAACATTTAGTGTCATTAAAAGCCAAATAAGATACAAGTTGTACAAACTGTGGTTACTTAAATATGAAGAGAATGGACATATTCCTTCCTTTTCATGCATTTAAATCCTGCTCCTTAGATGTGTGCCAACAATGTAAGTAGAGTCTGTTGCTGAGAAAAAACTTCAGGAGTGCGAGTGAGTGGATAAGGGAATTATTTTCAGTCCCCCTGAACTTATATTTGACCCCTGCTTGGTGGGGAATAGGATGCTGAGAAAAAGAGTGCAGTGTGGAAAGTAGCCAGGCTGTTCTCTGACCTGTGTGTAGAAATCAGTGCTGCTATTCTGCCTTACCTGGCCGTGCCAGATGGTCTACACTGCTGAAACCAGGTTATAGATTGTGAAGCTGGAGGTGGGCCACCTTTCTATACAGAACCATCATTTCTCCATGTACTGTCCTGGCCCTGGCCTGTGCCTGGTTGACTTTTCTGTACTGAGTAAACTCTGCTTTCTTATGGCAGACTGGTGAGCTAAAGTTTTAAAGGTTTCAGAGGTCAACAACATGCAGCATGTTTACATTTAGGACTTCTGACTGAAGACTATATAAAGTTACACAGGTGCTAAGTCAAACTGTTTCATTTAATTATAACACTTAGATTTAACTCAGCAAGACAAAAGTCTATCCAAGAGGCAAAAAATGAAAAATCCAGGAAATGTGTCTGTTTTTGTTTTAAATATATTAAATAAAACCTTTTCTAACAAAGGTCTTTGGAAGAGATCCACTGCTAAAACAGTAACTCATGCAAATAGCATTCTTCGTAATTGGATTTGAATGCCTCCCTGCTGCCAAATGTTATATGTGCACACATAAACCCATATTTTCCGGCCCACAAACCCTGTGAAAGCGAGTGAGCCACTAACGCGGTGCAGGGGATGGGAGCTTGGCTGCTCTGCAGTTCCGTAAACCCTGTTTGTTCCACTCTGGAGGGCTTGTGTGGTTTCGGTCTCTGTCGGCCCTGCTCCCGCGTAGCCGTGGGGACATCTGCCTAGTGACGGTCGGCAGGCACCCTGCGAGGCAGAAGCCCCGGTGACGCCTAGCTGCGTGAGCACAGCTGGCGCCGTAACATCTGGTAAGATTCATCATCAAAGTGTTCATTCTGAGTCTCGCTCCGTCTTGTTTGTGTTGTTCATTCGATCAGTCTGTGCGCAGCTCCCGAGCTTTTACCCACCAAAGCCACCACACCTGTCTTTGTGGTTTCTCACAGACTTCTCACAACATCCTCCTCTCTCGTCTTCCATCATATATATTAATCTTGGTCATTTCCTATGTTCATCAGGTCTGGTTAACCTGCATTACTACTTCTTATTCTCTTTTAGTAAGGAGACATTTTTCCCCAGCTGCTTTTCATTCACTCGCTCTCCTTGTCCTCTCAGGGCCAAACACATTAGCCGCACTAGCCTGGCAGTACTCAGTACTAGTTAAACGGGAAAAGCAGATGAGACTAAAGAGCAGGCAGGAGTTGTTTGGAAATGCAACAAATAAAAGGTGGCGCGAGTTTACTGTGGATGCAATTCAGAAAGAAAGCAGAAGAAAACACAAAGGTTTATGTGAACAGTGAAACCTGGAGGGGACTTGCAGATGGTCCATGTTTAAAATGGGTCCAGTGAACTGTGGTTCAACTCCCTTATGTAACGCGGGAAAACAGACACGTGGCTTCCAAAAAAACAGGAGAATGATTGTTTTGAGGTAACGTCTCAGAGGGGGTCTTGGCTAAAGTAAAACTGCACCTGTCTTGTTGCATTCCACAGCTTTCACATGAATCTGAACACGCGGGCCAAAAACTGACCGCAGGTTTCATTTACTGCCTTACAAGCATACACAGTGAATGACGGGAATTCTCCTTTCTAAGTGTGTGTTAATCCAAAACTGGGAACAGATCAGAGACTTCCTCTTGTTGCAGAGTCTCATTCAAGTCATTAGTGTCCATGTCTAAGGACTTCAGAGGAAACATCAGGAAAGGAGGAAGAATTTTCCGAGGTTATGGGATATATAAAAAAAAAAAAACGGGATTCAAAGAAATAAACTTCATGTTGTCTAGAATTCAACTGTCAACGGGCCATCTCAATTATGAGATTGTATTTGACATTAATGTGTCTGACACTGAAGGTCTGCCATCAAGTAAAAAAAAACAAAACCCCAAAAGATAAAAACAAAACAAAGATAAAAAGCTGAACTGGACAAATTCAGCAAATCCTTTTCATTGCCGATGCATCTTAGGACTTTAGTGAATCCACACAGTCGGTAGCTATTTCAGTAATTCACCACCAAATCTATTCCTCTGTAAGTTTTCGATAATAAGAACAAAAACGCCAACGATTATATCAGCAAAAGAGAAAGCAGACGTTTTCATTCACCCTCTTGTGCCAATACTGTATGAGCTAGATTCAGTTTTGGCACAGCAGACACCAAGTAACAACAATGCTCGTTTTCCTGACAACAACAATACAGTACGCACGAGTTTCAACAACAAAGCACTTGACTACTTACAAAACATTTACATTTAATAAAATGCCTTGTTAAACCAATACAATTTTATAAAAAAAAAAATATATTTTACTCAACTTTTTGTGGTCTGTAAAACCTGAACTGAAAATAGGCTTCACCCTCATACAAAACATCCCAAGAAATAAAGCTGTTTCATTACAGGGTACTTCACTAAGTTGATAGAGGGTTTTTACAGACTTTTGAAAACCTCCAATGAAACTAGAGAGGGCTTGAAATGTTTTGTAGCTTCCAAAAGAGCAGGAGGAAAACAAGTCTTCTGCTTTACATGATAAAACTTTGACTGGCTGTTGATATCATCACCGCAATGCTGCACAAGCTTAGAATAGAAATACTGCTGCCTTGTGTATAATCAAAACCGGCGTGGGCGTGTGTACACGCAGTGTAATAAAGGCGCAGACAGACACAAATGCAAACACCTCTTTCTGACCAGTCACCAGCCCCAATCCCTCCCTAAAATCCAATCATCTAGTTGGAAACTTTAATTACATTGTAGAGAGCCAGTGCTCCAGCTGCTCCAAGCGACACCGGCAGCCTGCTCTAGCACAGATATGAGCTGCATGAGTGTCTGTGCAGATATAATGTGACCGGTTCAATATACTGTTACAAAGGCCAGCCGTACACCTGACTTATCATTTAAATGAGTATAGACCTACAGTCGCACAAGTGCTGCTTTTGTTTGCTGAAAGGTGGCTGGTGTCTTGTGAGGGGCTTTAGTGAGAAGAGCTCAGAGGTGTTGTTGGTTTCACTACGTGGCCACTTGTCACACCTTGTCATACTCTCACAAAACAGCTTTCCCCCCCCACATTTTATGTCTTTTCATATTCTCTCAATGGCTCTGACGAAGCTTGAAAACTGAAACTGAATGTAAACACGGAGAAACAACCTCAAACAAAAACTTCTTCAATGCTTTGCCTTTCTGTACAGCTCTATTTGACAGTATTTATAAAAGCCAACCAACCTGTTGTGAACTGTCCCTTCATCTTTTGGAAAACAGGATCCTGGGCTGTGGCCTGGGCTCGGCGAGCCAGTGACTCAGAGGCAGCGCTGGAGAACATGTTGGAAACATTGGAAACGTTCTCCAAGCCGACGCCAAAGGTGCTAACTAGCTTCTTGACAAAGTTGAGTGTGTGGGGTGTGATCTTGGCATCAGACACTGCACCGCTCTTTTCAAAGGCCACTGAGTAACATTTCGCCAGGCCCTGCTGAAGCTGCCTTAAAACCTGTAGAGAGAGAGGAAGA
The DNA here is from genome assembly GCA_015052645.1 of Benitochromis conjunctus. NCBI lineage: Eukaryota > Metazoa > Chordata > Actinopteri > Cichliformes > Cichlidae > Benitochromis > Benitochromis conjunctus. The sequence goes on from VOQK01013981.1 coordinate 22,994, forward strand.
AAGAAGAGAGAATAAAGAAGTGCTGAAATGATATGGGAATTATTAGAGATATCCTGTCCTTCTTACAGACGCATTTTCTCAATACCCCCAAGTCAAGTTACAGAGACTCATTTCCGAGAAAAAAAAAAAAGATGTAGCAATGTGACCAAATTGAGGCAAAGAAGGAAGGCAATGACTACGTTTCCCCTGCTTGCCCAGTGGAATGATGCATAGAGCCTGCAGCTGGTGCCCAGTGTCCCAGATCATCACAGGTAATCACGCAGATACACACACATAGCATCAAACTTCCAACCCTAAATCCCTCGCCCCATCCTACACGCTCACAGCACCCATCCATCACTTGTCTTCTCCCTTCTTACTGCATCACCGTCTGCCAGACTTCCCCTACAGCACAGAATAGCTGCCGTGTGTGGTAGCTGCTTAGCAAGGCTAAAACTATTTAAAAGTGCATCAAGTTCACTTTGGACAGACCTACCTCATGATGTGATGCATACACGCTTAACTTTAGAGTTTCACATGACCCTCTTTTACAGAAGACGTTCAAACCAACTTGCTGTCATACATGACAATTCTTAAAGGCAGCTGTAATATTTTCTCACCTTCTGATCCTCTTTAAAAAAAACAAAAAAAACATGCTGCAGCAAAATCTGTTGTGCATCTTTTATTATTTTTTTCCCCTCACCTCTTCATGCCAGTTCTCTCTGAACCACACCATCTGGTCTACAATGCCCTCCAGGGAGGAAAGCAGTGTGGGGTGTAGCTCCCGCTGCATGTGCATTATACGGCTGCAGCGCCACATTGGGGCAGTGGCCCTGATTGGCCCTGGGTCTGAGGCCCCTGAGTGAGGCTGGGCCCCAACTGAACTGGGCTGCTGCTGTCCAGATGAGTCTGGGAGAAAAGAGTAGAAAGCAGTTGAGAAATGATGGATTCGAAGAATACAGAAAAGTAAATAAGTGGGAAAAGCACAAGATGAGGCCAATTCAACGGTGTCCTGACAAATGAATAACAGATAAATGTGCAGGTAAAGTTACACCACTAAGCATATTCCAAACATATTTTCTGTGCCTATAAACACACTACACGCTCTTATGTTTACTTACCACTTTTGTAGCGTTCCCTCTGCTCGATCTTGAGAGTCAGGTAAAGGGTGCGGATGGGGAAGTAGACAGCCTGGGGGTACACTCGTCCCACCTAGCAGATAAAAGAGGGTCACAGATTACATTTCAAAGACTCCCCCTAAGGATTTTTTTTTTGGGGGGGAAGAGGAAAGCGATAGAAGGAGAGACAGTGAGAGAGGGACAGAGAGATACTGTAAGTCTATATGTGTCAGGGTGAGAGAGCGAAAGAGAGAGATCATACTGATACTGCCAAAGACCTGCACTCTTACAGAGGGAGTGTTTGAAGCTTTGAGTCAGTGGAGTTAAAAACATGTCATGGCTGAGCAACAAAACTCAATGTGACTGATGATGAAACTGCCTTCAAGTCTTCCAAGAAAAGTCACCGACAACACTGGAAGAGGCAATGGTCAAAGTTGGGACATGAGAGGTTATGAGTTTTAAACGCACAGCAAATTTACCTTTAAGTTGCTGGAGTGCAAATCCTTTGATAAGTAATGCACCAGGTGAATTCAATGGTTGCCTTTTATGTATAATTTATATATCTGTACAAAGCCACCGTAGCTTTACATTATTAAAAATTCAAAGTAACCCTTAATAATCTTCTACTGGGCCTTGAGGCAGTCCTGCAGTTCATCATCTGTCTGAAACAGCAGGTCAGTGGGGCTATAACATGGTCACCTAACATAACTGAGATGACCATATCATAGGTGCTGGCATCATAATTTGACACGGTCCATTTTTAATATGAACACCCACCATGTTATCAGGATACATTTGAGAGAGAGAATACGCAGACAACAAATTATTGGGGGAACAAAATAACAAGTCTGTGTTTGAGAAAGGTTACACTGTACCAATGTGACTGAGCTTCAGTGAGCTTTGAAAGTTGGCCACACTAATTCTCTTTAGAAGCTATTTCCCTCATTTGGTGTTTTAATAACAGTGGTAGGGAATGCTCTCTAAGAAATGAAGACAAAGAAATCCACCAAAGGTGTTAAATAGGGTGTAAGGAAAGCATTCAGTGACCCCTCATGCCCTATGGATGGGTGACTGTAATCCCATCAGCATAGGAGTTTTTCATCTTAGGATAAAGGCGATCACTCAGAACAGCTCTGTATTGATTTACTGTGACAACAAGACCCAAACCATGCCAGCAAAATACAATAACAACGCCACCAGGTGCCCTCACTGCAGGGGTAGTTTGCAAATACAGTTTGCATTAACTTGTGATAGAAGATTCAGGCGAGTCTTCAACTAAAGAATCTTATTTTGTCACAGTTGCCCTTTCTCAGGCACAAGGCAGCACATATATATTGCCCACTCGCTTGCAGTTAATACACTGAACTTTTAACTGTACACAGGACTCATTCGACATCGCACAGACTTTGTACTAACAAGCTGGCAGGTTGCGCTGCGCCGTCACGTGCACCTCTGCTGGGTGATATCTGGAAAAGTTCAGAACTGCGGTGTGAATGTGCAAACAGCAAAGCTCAGATGGTGACATGGAAAGTGTTTGTTTAGATTCACAGTGTTTAAACCCTCAACTTCTTGAACACGCAGTAAAACATCTGACCAAACATCCATTCACACATTTTCCTGTGACTACAGTCTGAATGCAAGTCACATTTCACCAAATACACCAGAATGAATGACAACCCGTGCAAATTGCAATGTAAAGGAACCTCTCTTTGGATGAGCACCGTAAACTTGACACTGATATATGACACACACTCCCTGTCACTTCACAAAGTGAGTGCTTCAAGGCAGAACATGAGTTGTGACAAACCTCACTACATTTTTTTTTTTTTTTTACAGTATTAAAAACTGTATGCCAAAGTAAAACAAGCCTGGCCACAGTTTTCCTTTGCTTAACATTTCAAATACAGCCAATTAGGAGAATTGTTTTAAAAGTGTCACGTAGCTGCTTGCAGGGCAGAAAAGGATAAATCCCAAAAATATTCAACAAAACTAAAGTTCAACATGGCTAACGGTGGGCCGAGGATCAGTGGTTAGAGAGAGGGCTACACTTGTGAGACAGAAGACGACATTCCTGTGACATCTAGCTGTCTTCAGAAAGATTCTCAGGCTGTACAAATCATGATTACATAAAACTGAGTTCACGTTGAAAATGGATTGGCCTGTGGCTATGTAACACACACTTGTACATCTCCTTGGGTTACCAAAAGAACTGTTCCACATCTCAGCTGGTCTGAAATTCTTCAAGAGACTCGGCTCCCAAAGGGAACATAACTCTACACTGGCCTGAAGGTGGGGAAGAGAGAGAGGGGATTGTCAAGGTAGTGAAAGGTTTTGGCCGTTTTGGGTTGGAGCCTAGACATCTTAGACGCACATGCAAAGTCAAACAAATTATTAGTTAATTGAGCTACGTTTGGGAAAAACTCTCCACTTCCTCAACTTAATGTGATCCTTGTTCTTAAACAGTATACACATACATGGGACCTACATATACTATATATATCTAGCAATATTAGTGTACCCAGTAATATTTATTAATTGTATATGTTGTACATAGAGTAAATATGCTGTTTTCACCTTTTTCTTTTTCAGTGTCCCTAAAACTGAGAACAGGACTTGAAACGAAAAGTATAATACGGAGCTGACGAGTGAGATGTCAAGAGCAAGTGGAAGAGGGAGTGCTAAGTGTCAGCTAACAGCTGTATTAAAGATGAAAGAGGAAGGAAGGCAAAGAGGAAGAGGAAGAGGAGGAACCAGAGATCACCGCACTAATGGGGAGATAAGAAATGTCATAATTTGGCACGGCTGAGGTGAGCTAAGGGGAAGAGGGAGCACGCCAGACACGGTGCAGGCAACGAAAGAGGGAGCATGTGTGCGAAAGGCTGCCGAGATTCTCTGCTAACTTCTGATTCATCTTCCCACCTGCCCCCAGGCGCTCTTCTCCTCACCTTCATCAATATTTCAACATACGTTTTTTTAAAACATCCCGCCGCCACAGAGAAACTCTAAATAATTCAGTCAGGCGAGAGAGATAAAGAATGCCATGCATTAAAATGTGGTTTGTTCTTTACACAAAAAAGGCAGAGAAGAAACGGGTGTCAACCTTTTACACTTCAGTCATAATAGCATGAAAAGGCGGACCAAAAGGGAGAAGTGAGTCTCTATGGAAGGAGAATTTGTATAGTCACCGACTGACATCCATTTAATATACGTACAAAAGTGATTCGGGTTAAAGCTAAGAGATTAAAGCTAAGCCTTTGAGCAGTCACGTGTCATGGTCTAATATATTTAAACAAAGATTTCCAAAAAAACAAAACAGAAAAATTAGGGTTTAAATACTTGGGATTTCCCGAAGAAGCCTCTTGGATGAGAAACATCTTTTAAAAAAAATAATAAAAAAGTTTAGTTGCCTTGTTTTTTAGCTGTGGAGACTACCATGACCTGGATGAATGAGAACCTCCACAGACACTAAAAGAAATGAAAATAATGCAGCAAGTTTCTACAGCTGGGCCCATATTTAATGGCTAACTTTCATAAATGCAATTTCTTAATGGGATTAACAACCAGTCATCAGTGACATGTTTCCTTTTAATCTGCATACTAAAAGAGGAAGGACTGCTAAAGTAAAGTAATCATCGTTTCTTCGCACTCACATACACACAGTGCTTATGATGCTACTACACACGTGCCCAGGGGCTAGCGGGGGCATGTCGATGTAGCCCAATTTAAATTCTAATAAAATGGTTGGATTCGGGTTTATATATTTTTTGTATTATATTTTCCTTCTAACCTCTAAGTACGTTTTTTTTTTATTCAACGTATGAATTCAATGTGTGACACTTTTTAACTTTATCCAAGTCGCCTTTTCACTCTCGCCTTTTCATCCTCCTTCACAGTTTCCCTCATATCCTCCATACAACATTCCAGCTCTGTTGAGAGGATGGCTGTTTGTTATAGCAGACTACTCTTTGAAGATCACCCTCTTCAAATTGCGCGGAAATAATACTCCATTAAGCAAAGCAAATTAGTCCTTGGTTTAATTACTAGCTCTGTTCCTGCAGTGCGAATGCGTTCAATATTAACTTTATAATCATTTCTTGAACAAATAATTTAAAAACCAATTCACCAGGGACTAGTGGAAGCCAATAAATTGTTGTAAAAGGGGACACTAAAAGAATCTGGATGCTTAATTTGGTAAATAGAAAGCAGGAGAGAGACTACTTTGGCGTGAATGCAGTTAATTTATCTTGATTAGAAAGACGTGCACAAGGACTGACGCTTACACACTAAGCCAGATGTGCTGCCCCAAATGCATGCAGAGAGCCAAGCAATGCTAAGATTGATGGGTGCAGCAAACATCCAGACCCACTGAGAGCTGACCACAAAGATTTTTGACTTAAGCACAAATAGAGTTTTGCAAAAGCCTTACCTGACTTATTAGGTTAAGCAAAGGTTTTCCTTCTGATCCAACTAGGCAGGTCAGAAGCTGGGGTATCCATGCCAACCACTGGATGGGTGGGACTCCAATACAGTACTTGTCAACGGCGTCGGCCAGAGTGTTCTTGTCGTCAAAGCTGAGGAGCCACAAGACCTATATGTGGGGGAAAAAAATGTTAGATGGTGGGATGGAAGTCAAAGACAGGTGGGGAGAAAGGACAGAAGCAGAAAGAAGAAGCAACAAATGGGATTGAAGATGCACTGTTTTTCCTGCCAAGACAGTCACATAAAGGTCATAAATAACAGTCACAATTATTCACCTACTGCAAGACACCAAATAGCAAGGTGCAACATTGCTACCACAGGCGATTGTGTGCAGAGCAATATACGAGTGCATCTTGGCAATCCTCAGTATGATCAAAGCTGAGCCATGTGGTGGTGATCTCTCCTCCCCTGGTAAGCTTGTGTGTGTGCACTATGATGAAGACATTATCCCCCAACCCCTCCCTCCCGTTTCTGAGTACACAGATTGTGCATAATTACTGATAATGACTGGTCATCTCGCTTCATCCATCAGGAGTAAGCGCTGCCAAGCCACTTTGGCAGTACAATACTTATGGGTGGGGTCACCAGAAAAAACAAAACAAACCAAAAAAAACCCATTTAATATGAAGGTGAAGCTGGCATTAAATTATTAAAACAGAAATCGATACTAACACCCGATCCTGACACACACCGGGGTGGCTCTGTGCTGTGGTAACTTTTCGAGAGGCTACACTGAATGAGTTAGTGTCCATTTAAGAAGGTGGGATGGTTGTTAGCAAGAAGTTCCATCTCTTTACCTCCTAGGCACTGCCTGCACAGTTGCTGTATGGAGGAATCGGTCAGACTGTTAGAGGAAGGTCAATTCATGTAGAGGGTCATGAGATTGGAGTGTCAGGGGATGCCATTAGTCTGTTGACCCCAAGTGCCAGAGGATGGCCTTCACTCCACCATCGATCTACTGTGGGAACCCATCCCCACTGCCTACCCTGCTGCTAGACTGTAATCGATCAAATTACTACTCTACTTGTAACCATGGCTAAGCCCGAGAGGTGGAAAAAAGAACGGCTTTCATCTCATTGGCAGCAATAATGTATGGGGCAGATGAGGTCAGGAAACTAGAGAATGAAAAGTGACCCCCCCCTCTTGGAAAAAAAAAATCATAGATTTAGGCAGGAAGGTTGCTGGTTTCATTATCAAGCAAACAAAACATTGAACAACTGAAAACAAGAGATAAACAAGCAAACACAAAAATGTTGCCATTATCAGCGTTTTGCGAGGAGTTTTGCCAACCACGATGATCGCACAAATCCCTCTCCTGCATCCCACTTCTCTTATCACCTTTGCGAGGTACTTGCGGGACTTGCTCTCATTTTGGTGGCGGCAAGCATGGAGGTAACAGGTGATGGCAGAGACTCCCAAGTGGAGCTGACGATCTTTAACGAAAATGTTCTCTAGGTAGTCGCCCCACATGGCCCAGGCTTTCACCAGAACGTCATGCATCTGTACTGCTGCTGAAAAAGCCTTATTTGCCTCCTCTGACCTAGAACAAGAAAGAAGGGAGAGGAAAAGTGTTAGAGGGTGAAGGATATATTACGGTTAATGAGTGTCAAAGGCAAGTGAGAAAAGGGAGGTAGCTGGGGGAAAGGAAATAAAACTGAGTGAAAGGTGAATCAGAGGGGAAAAAAGAAAAGGAAAATAGGTAGAGATGCTGAAGAGAGCAGCGTGTGAGTGGAGAAACGGTGGGAGGCGATCGAACAAAAGAAGGAAAAAGAAGGAGTGTGCGAGAAATGTTGATCACATCTTGAATTATTAACTAAACATCAATAAACTGCAGATTTTCAGCTGCTGTAATCTTCAACGTTTTTCCTTGTGGCACTGTAGAATAAAAATTCAACCCAGTTTGAAAGAACAGTTTTGTTTTACTATGTGGCTGCAGTATCCACAAGAACACAATCGTAATAGTAATCCATACTTTCATATAAACACGTACTGAACTAAGGGTTTCCGCTCCCACATTAGAAGTTCTTTTTGCTGTCACTGAAGTTGTGAAGCAAACAATTAGTTTGATTTATTTAATTTGGTATTTGGCGTTTACTCTGTATTCAAAATCATGACGCATTCAAATCTGGTTTATATGGACTTGAATTGCCCGGGGGCTCCTTAAGCAAAATAGGGCTCTAAGAGAGGTTTAAATGCAGAGGCCAACCAAATGGACAGAACCATCTGCTGAATCCACGTGAGGAAGAATTGGTTTCTTCATTTTAAGTTTAGATAGTTTGGTTGAGCTGTCATTTGACTCGGTCAGTTTATTGGGCAAGGTTTTGTTAACTGTCATTTTTCAGTATAGTTCTGTTTAGGTGACCTCTTTGATGGGGCCACTTATTTCTTACAATAGCTTATTTAATGATGGATTTTTTTTATATCATCTTTGGGTTTTTAAAAAAAAATAAAATTCATATTTTGGTAATTATATCTATGCCTGCACTTATATGAACTATTTGGTCTCCTACTACACGGCATTATGTAACATATTTTAAACCTAACTGCACCATACTGTACAGACATGACATCATATCTATCCATCCATCCGTGGTATTGCGGTCTAGCAATCACACACTTAATATTCAATATCCAAATTATTAAATAGCAGGCTATGAAACAGACAAGTAGACTCTGGCAACCGACCCAAGTTTTGACTGCAACATTTATGCTGACAGGGAAATATATTCTGAATCATCAGCTATTTTCACCATGCCAAGAAGCTTCTAACCGTTGGCACGCAGTCTGAATAATTTTTACACACCTTTCAGCCTCTGATTAATAAATAAGATGCAAGCGGCACCCCGAGACGCACTACCCTGCAGTCAAAACAAGGAGACAGGCCTGTCGATGAAAAAGTCTCACTGAGCCGAAGTTGGTGAATGGACCTCCATTTTAACAGTGCTTCCCAAACAGCTCTGCCACTTACTCGCAGTGAAATGTCTCCCAAGCCAATCAATTAAAATGTGTTATTATAAAAGGCATTTGGCATGTGATTAAAAAACGGCAGCCTGATTGCTATGGGAGTCAGAGCCGAAGACCCTCCAGTAATACTTAATGGGGTTTCCTCAGTCGCTTTGCGAGTGTTAAAGTACATTAACGCTTTCTGCTAGCCGGCTCAACAGGAGCACAGTCACCCAACAGACTGTCAAATATTTGACACCCGTTTAATTGACTGATCCCAAAATCCTTAGCACATGCGGTTGCACATGCACACGCGCACACACATACACGCACACAAACATGCACACACACACGCACGCACACACACACACACACGCACGCACACACACACAGACACGC